>JAIUZE010003443.1:0-36356 GCA_022085475.1 Heliosperma pusillum | reverse complement strand
TTGAATGGTAAGAAGGAGATATTGAGTTGTGGTGAATGAATTAGGTTTAAGAGTATGAGGGAGTATAAGTAAAGGGTGAGTCAGAAAAGTCAACGAAAGTCAAAGGCGGCTCAAAAGTCAAGAAAAGTCAAAGACGACTTAAAAGTCAAGAGAAGTCAAAGACGACTTAAAAGTCAAGAAAAGTCAAAGACGACTTAAAAGTCAAGAAAAGTCAAAGACGACTTAAAAGTCAAGAAAAGTCAAAGACGCCTTTAGACGGGATTCTCATGGAATCTCGCGGAAATTCCAAATACGAACTCAGAAATTCTAAATTCGACTCGAAACTTTAAATTCTAAATTAAAACTTAAATTTGCTGAAAAGATTTCGTAAAATATTTCTACTAGAAAAATAGGGTACATTTCCGGGTGTTACACCCCCGGCGTCATACTCGCCAACTCAATCACTATCGCCCGCTCACCAATCACCATTATTGTTAACCATACATGTCTGCCTCCATGCCTAATTCTTATTTTTATTTTGAACTATTATTGTACACCACTATGTTAGTATATTTATTGCGTACTAAAAGAACATTAAATACATTTTGTACTAGGTAGTGTAATGTCTAATAAACGTACTGCATATTTAAGGGTATATGAAAGTACTATGTGCAGTAATTATACTATGTATATTGTGTAAAGAAACATTAATAGAAATTACATGAGAAATATTTTATACAGAAATAAATATGTGTTGTGTATTGCATGGAACAAAAAACGCATAAAAAGGAAAACAGAACATATATTTTATCTTCATTCGCCACGTCCAAACCAACTAACTCTCCGCCATGCAATCATCCTTCTCCGTCGCAACCGACTATCAGCCACATTTCCTCTTTCCCTTTCCCTTGTCGAACTACTGGACCCAATTCTGTTGATGGACATAAAAGGCACAACTAACTAGTGATGCTGGGAGCCAAACAACGATGTCTCAATCCTAAATAATCACAAACACTTACTAAAAAAAAAATAGAAGTGCTAAATACGAACTCATGAAAAAAGTTTAGTTGATCCATAATTTACAATTAAAGAATTAAAGTTCACATCCATAACTCATTAAAAAATTTACAATTAAAGAGTTTACTTGTTAACTCGTTAGCCAATTAATGTACTCTACCACTAGTTATATCAGTTGTACATTGTAAAATTTGAGCTTTGTAATAAAGTATTTAAGTTTTATTTTAAAGAGTATGAGCTTATTAGAAAATATCTGAACTCATGCATTTACATATTAAAATATGAACTTTGAATTAGCTCAGAAAAAATACATATAAGCTCATATATTTATGCATTGATTGTACAATGCACTACAAGAATTTTTGTTTCAGGCGACTATAATAAGGCGACTGATTAAAGTAGTCGCCAAATTGGAGACTGAAAAAAGACTCAGGCGACTGAAGCATTCATCAATTTTTTTGGAAAAAAACACGGGCGACCAATTGAAGTCGCCAATTTGGCGACAGAATAGGCCATTTGGCGACCGTTTTCAGTCGCCAATTTGGCGACTACTAAATCGATCGCCAATTTCGGTCGCCAATTTTGTTTATATTCAGGAAACGCAAATCAGCCACCATATATTACTTTACCAGTTCCTAAAAATCCACCGAACACTCATCCATATTCCAAAAATCCGACACCACCACTACTCCACTCCGTCAACCACCACTTCGACCACCACTCCGACACCACCACGGCCGGATATTTGTCCTCTCCTTCTTCTTGTGTTGCTTTGTTTGTTCTAATTGTTGAAGGTATAATATCTTTGCTCTAATTTTAATCCTTAGATTAATTTAGTTAGTTTATTTAACTTGTGATTTCTACTAGTATTAAGTTGATTTTATATGTTTATATAAACATTTGAGATGATTATTAGTTTTTAGATGTTATTTTATTTGGATTTGCTGTAATTGAGACTAAGGTGATGTTATATGTTTGGTGTAATTTCAATCCTTAGATTAATTGGGGGTTTTTGATAATGGTTAGTGTTAGTGTTGTTAGTATTGTTTCTGTTAGTATTTATAATTTTGGCGACTAAGGCCTGCGACTGGGCTTTGGCGACTAATTTCAGTCGTCAAATTCATCTTGGCGACTAAATTTAGTCGCCAAATTCGGTCGCCTGAACGCTGTTTTCTTGTAGTGATGCTTATATACAACTGGTTATATATATAATCCTATTAGGCCAATACTTTTCGATCTACTTACAAAAAATTTTGGGGATGGCTAAACACCGCCCCTAAATTACTCATCTCGCCTCTAAAACAATTTCTTTAATACTCTCCCTACTCCTTTAATTAATGAGAATTAATAAAAAATAACTTTGAATGAACAAAATAAATAAATTATTACCTATGTTAAACGATGATTGGAAATATAAACGACAAATAATAGCGGGTGAATTGGGACAAAAAAAAATAATGATTAAGAACGAACTTTAAACAGCCATAATTTTGCGCTCGGGTGTCTGTTTTCGATGAATATTTATCAAATCGATTATCTCGAGTAAACGAAAGCAGTGCCGATTCATGTGGTTTACACGAATGCGCCTAGGACAGGTCGTGTAAATCACACGAATGGGTCAACCATTCGTGTGATTTACACGACTTGCAATAGGCCTATTCGTCTAAGCCACATGAATCTACCTTGGCCAATTCGTGGATTTTACACGAACGGCCCAGTAAAAATACTTTTTTTACCATTGTGTTCGTCTCGTCGAGATAAGCGATTTAAAAAAATCAACGATAGCAGACACCCGAGCGCAAAGTAACGGTCATTTGAAGTTTTTTCCGTTTTTAATCGTCTTTTATTGTAAAATTTTAAACTGTTGTTAGTTGTTTATATTTTATCGTAAAATAGTATAAACAAAAATTTACGTTAAAACGATATCATTGTTCGTTAAAACGATAATGTTGTTCGATATCCAACTGTTTTGATTTTGGTGACCTTTACTATTGTGTTACCGCCACTCATTTTCGATTTACCTATTAGAAATAAATTTAGATAGATATAGAATGAACGAAAAACTTAGAAAAAGAAATGAATTTTAGGGGTGAAATGAGTAAAATAGGGGTGGTTTGTAGAGCTGGCAAAAGCTGACCCGGCTCGAGCAACCCGACTTGACCCGCCCGTAGCCCGACCCGATAGAACCCGAAAATTCGGTGAATCAAAACCGACCCGACCCGACTCGAGGCTAACCTGATAACTGACACCAAGCTTACTTTTTTGATCCTGAACCAACCTGACACTTGTCCCGATAATGACTCAACCCGACGAATGACCCGATAATGAATTAGCGTAATAATGGTGTAAATATGACCAAAATGACATTTATCTTAATTGTTTTCACTTAGAACTACAATTAATAACCTACACATTGTTTAAACATAAAATTACTCATCAAAAACTAAATAAATAGAGTAAAATGTACGCCGATAACATGACCCGGTACACCCAACCACTAGTAGCTCCAACCACCCTTATCTCCACTGTCACCACCACTGTCCAACGCCTTCCCTAAATAGTTGCCGGTGACGGCGACTCACTCGATTACCCGTTTAGTCACCTGCACATGACCCGATCAAAAGATGACCCAACATGAAGTGTAACGGACCCGAACCCGTCTGTGACCCCACACAACCCGAACTCGATATGACCAAACCCGATTTGACCCAAACCGTAACCAACCCGAGTGATGCGATTGCCAACTCTAGAGGTCTGTATCAATTTTAAATTTCAAAGTAGAGATAAATTATAACTCCCTTTGTCTTAATCATTTGTTTACATTTGATCAAAATATTCTTCACAAAGAATTAAAAAAAAAATGATTGTGACGGAGGGAATAATTTATTTTCAAGTTGGCCTTAGATCGATTAGAGGTCACGCTTAAACAGGTAAATCTAGCCATTTAAATACCCTATGGTGAAAAGCCTCCATATGAGGAAGAATGAAGCAAGCAACCATAAATAAGAAAATGAAGGAAACATTTGAAGTAGAAGTGCGAAAGATATGTAGTGAGTTTGTAAAGCCATCATCCCCAACGCCATCCAACCTTACAAACTTGACCCTATCTTACGTTGATCAAATCGTACCTTTGCCTCCTCTCTTCCCCACGTGTGGCATTGCATTCTACACACCGAGCCCCAACACAAAACCTCTCAACACTAGCAGCCTAAAATCCACCCTCTCCAAAGCCCTAACTAAATTCTACCCGATTGCGGGTCGGGTGACCCAATCAACTATAATTTGCAACGACGAGGGTGTACCATTTTTCGAAACACAAGTCAATTCCTCCGTTTCCTATGTTTTAAATAACCCTCGAAAACTTGACTTGATGGCCAAGTTTCTTCCACCACATGAATCACTTGGGATTAATGGGGACAAACCCGAAACCCATCTCATCCATTTAGCCATCCAAGTTAATTTGTTTACTTGTGGTGGAGTCGCTATTGGGTGGTATGATATCCACAAGGTCATGGACGGGTTGTCGTCGGCTACTTTCTTTAAGTATTGGGCCGCCCTAGCTAGGACGGCCCAATCACACGACGATATTGACCTCATCCAACCCGATTTTAAGTCGAGTGTCACCGCTTTCCCTCCATTATTGGATTATAAGCCACTCATGTCGTTCAGTGGGCTTAAGGGTCGTCTTAATCTTGGTGAACCCCCAGTTGTCAAAAGGTTTGTCTTTAAGAATAATCGGATAAGAGAACTTAAGGACCGAGCCGCTAGCGAGAAGGTGCCAAAACCGAGCCGGTTTGTGGTCGTGGCCGGTTTTATTTGGGAGCAAGCCTTCCTAGCTTCCCAACAAGCCGGATTTTCCATGACCAAGGATGAAACCATTGATACTATCCTTCAGGTGAAATAATCATTATTCCGACAAAAATAATTAATTTCTATTCTGGTGTACAAAATATTTTTGTGTTCGTGGCAAACCATCTTATATTTGTGTTCTAAAGCATATTTTTGTTTCAGTGGGACATAATCGGTGGACGGACTAAATGTCAAAATTTTATGATAAAATATAACTATTTTCCAATAGAACGTTATCAATATTTTAAAAAATTAACAAATTTTATTATAATGTCTTATCATGAAACAGTTGAACTCTATTAAAAAACGGTGATGCTTTTTTAGTGTCAAAATGAGACGGTTTCAAAAGGAATCTACTATTCTTCTAAACTAGTTTTAAGCCCGTATAAAATTGTACGGGACTGTTTTGAAATTTTTGATATAACAAATGTTGCAATAAAATTTATATTGTAACTCATATGTTATGGAATAGGTCTTGTTTAAGACCGTCTTAAATTTAAGAATTAATGTTATGTTATTGTGTTGTGAAATTGTTTATATACCATCTTTTCGAATTTTGATTAAAATGTTTTAAAAAGAAAATTATGTAAAAGTAAGGGGGTCATTTTTGCGGGGTATATGTGGAGAAAGGGTACTCCATACCCGCACTTGCCAACTTCAATGCATAACCACATTTACACCACCACCTTACCAAGTGAGATTTTTGTTACCATCCTCGCCCGACGTGTCGAAATAACAATTGCATCACCTTGCGGATACCCGACGATTACAACCCCTATTGTCTAACAATTACCTTTTTTTTTTTTTAAGTCGTACACCTATTTATTAGAAATTTAATTTGGTTTTGTGGAAATTAAACTAAAACAAATTTTAAAGATTTTGGTATTATCAAGTTTATATTTTTTGGTTTTACAAAATCAAAAGCGTATAATTCTTTAATGTAAAAGAGTCCAGTAAGAGTTGTACTTTCAAAAATGATAATTTATTTTAATTGTATATTATGTCAAATACTAAGTCAAATACTATATACTTTGTATCAAATACTAAGTCAAATATTATTGTTTTGAATTTCTAACTAACTAAAAGTTTGTAAAAAATAAACTTTAAAAGTATACTACATTTATTTTAAAAAAAAAATGTTTAAAGTTATACATTTATTTTAGGGTTTTTCTCATCTGTACCCCTCTACTTTTGCATTTTCTCACTTGTACCCATACTTATTCAATATTCTCAGTTGTACCCTCTAATTTTCCATTTGTTCTCAACAGTAACCTTACAAACTTTTTGCCGTCACTATCTCCGTTAGTTTGTTTGGTTTCTCGTTTCTGGCACCATAATCATCCACATAAACAAACAGAAGGTATCACCATGGCATCAAACCTGCATGACTTACATTTCATTCACCATAATGATCATATAGATCATGCGACGGTATAACTAGCATGATCAACCCAAATCATCTTCATCATTGAATTTAATGATCATACGGATTTTAAGTAATGAAAAATCAATGATGAAGATGATTTGGATTGGTGATGTCGTGCTAATTAGTTAGTATTTTTGGGGAGGAAAGCCATTTAAAGGACTATATGCAACGGAAAATTTGTTTAAGGTCACTTTTAGGAATAAGGGAGAAGTACAAGGCTATAACTGAGAATAATTAAAAGGGATGGGTACAAGTGAGAAAACGAAAGAACACGAGGGTACAAATGAGAAAAACCCTTTATTTTAACAGTTATACTATATGTTATTTCATATCATAAATTTATAAAAATATTTCTTTTTTGAGTTAATGGTTTACATTTACTTTATTATTATATTAATAAAGTAAACTTAAACTATTGAGTCTAATGGAGTAGTGAGATAAAAATAATGAAATGCGTAAATAATATATATCGTGTAATAAGATTTCAGAAGATCTCTCTTGTGACCGTTTTTAGCTTGTGACCTCGTCCATTGGCCGTCTCATCTACTTTTGTAATGTCTAGGAGCCCATTCCCAACACATCCCTTTTCATATACCCATTAAAATCCCAAAATACCTAACCCTCGTCACAAATAGTCGCACCCTCACTCCATGTGTCTCTGTGTCTAGTCCGTTGTCCACCTCCTGCTTCTTTCTTTCTTTTTTATGATTATCTTCTTAATTATGATTATCTTCTTAAATCAATTTAATTATCCTATTCACACCCCACATTTATGGTGTTGATCCATCCCCCTAGATCTATGTAATCATCCTATGGTAAAATTTGGTCCAAACATTTTTTCTTCTTTTACCATATATTGTGAATATTACCTAAGTCAAGTCGAGTTTCCATCTTGCTAGACTTTCTTAATTAATACACTTCCTAATTATGTTTCTTATATTATTTAGAAAAACTATTACTATTATAATATTGTATTTCCTTAACTAGATTAGGAAACATAGAACTTTATTATTAGTATAAATAGACATCTTGTATCTCAATTATTATTAAGCAATTCTAATACAATTAAAACCTTTCTTATAATTCTAATATGGTATCAGAGCCTCACGCTCTTGAGGCCTAAAAACAAATTTCCGCTGCCTCGCCGGTGGGTCGATAATGATAAAACACCCACCGGCGGGATTTGACTTTCGCTAGCTTTCTCTTATGTACACAAATAAAGTTTCCTCTCTTTGAACGCTATAAAAAAAAAAAAAAAAAAGCAAAATTCTCTCAATCTCCGTGAGTATACAACTATGATGTATTGACATAAAAGTTGGGTAAGATACTTCTCTCAACATGTCATCCTTCATAAAAATTCACGTACAATGATGAATTGGTAGTATGTAGACTTTGACACGATCCAAGTGCCTATCTACCCATATTCGAGTAAACATCTATACCACTGACTCTCCTCGTGTCGTGAGACGAGGTCTATTATCCGATCAACCCTACTTCTCCAAAACAATAAAAAAAACAGAAGAAAAAAAAAAAAAGAAAAATCGGCTCTTGTGCCACCCACCTCCAAAATTTGTGCCTTTGTGGCCGCCCGAATTTGTGCCCTTGTGGCCACCCACCTCCAAAATTTGTGCCTTTTTGGCCACCCGAATTTGTGCCCTTGTGGCCACCCACCTCAAAAATTTGTGCCTTTATGGCCACCCGATTTTGTGCCCTTGCGGCAGCCCCTCAAAACACCCATCCAAAACCCGACTTTGTTCGGACTCTACCCAAAACCCGACTTTTTTCGGACTCTATTCAAAACCCGACTTTGTTCGGCCTACACCCAAAACCCGGCTTTGTTCGGCTTCTACCTAAAACCCGACTTTGTTCGGACACCATCCAAAGCCCGACTTTGTTCGGCCTTATAACTCTCCTTCCACTGTCACCACTTGCAACCAAGTACTATGTTTATGGCCACCACCGTTTTAGGCCACCACAAAGTTTAAACAATGCAAACTCACCACTATATTTATGGCTACAACCCTTCGAGCCATCAACACAACATGGCCACAACCGTTTCGACCACCAAAATATCGCAACAATCCGATCATCAACTTTGACCACCACCCTTTCGGCCACCCACCAAAATATATTGGCTAGCTCAGCACAACGTTACCAAGCGCATCATCATTCTAACTATCACCATGGCATAACTCATCTTGTCCAAGACTGCACTTGCTCTCCGATCGTTCGTCTTGCGGGAGCGTATTGAGAATATTACCTAAGTCAAGTCGAGTTTCCGTCTTGCTAGACTTTCTTAATTATTACACTTTCTAATTATGTTTCTTATATTATTAAGGAAAACTATTACTATTATAATATTGTATTTCCTTAACTAGATTAGGAAACATAGAACTTTATTATTAGTATAAATAGACATCTTGTATCTCAATTATTATTATGCAATTCTAATACAATTAAAACCTTTCTTATAATTCTAATACCATAAACCTTCCCTGATAATCACAACTGATTTTACAATTTTTCAACGTTTATTAATGTTCATACTTTTTAACATTAATTTTAAATATTTTTTATTAATCACTCTTTTTCTATATTTGTTACAATTATTAAGTATAAACTACGAGTATATGTATTAGTGTATTACTCTGTAGTATTTTTTAATAAATGATTGTTGAGTTTAAGAGGCTTGTTTACCTTGAAAATTTTAGTTCTTTAGAGAAAAAACATGTTAATTTATCCGTTTCTTGAGATTAATTAAACGTTGAATTTGTCAAATGAGAAATTTACACTTTAGTTAATGTATGAACAATCTATGAATGAAAGAGCAACAATTACCGTACAACTTTAATTTATGTATTTCAACTACGGAGTACCATAAACCGCTACCATAACAATTATGAAAGGCTGCTCAAGAAACATAAAAAGAAAATAGATGATGTGATCATGATAACATTAATAGCCCCACTTGAATTTATAGACGTGGCTTCACCAGCATTGATTAAATGTTTCTCTTTTAATAGTAGGAAGATATGACTTTGGAAAGACCATGAGTAACTATTACGAGATTTGATTTTTAATAGAGATAAAAAGTGTAAAATCATTTAGGAAGATAAACTATACGGTAGCCCGTAACCGGTAGATGATTTTAGTATGTGAAATTGTGAAAACAACGTAACAAATAAACGAAATATTCAGTAGTAAATATTTAAACTGTCAGATATGACATTATAGAAAGAACTATAGAAGCTAGATAGAGCCATCAACATTTAACTCCACATTAATTAAGTGTGCAAACTGCGAACATGGAAGTAATAAAATAAATTTAAGAATATATATCTCTACTATGTGGCAGGTGACACTGGATATGCGATCAAGGATGAATCCTCCATTGGGAAAATACACGATGGGAAACCTTGCCACCATAGCCGTAGCCCGGGCCGACAAATGGGCCGGGCTCTCGGATTTAGTTGTTGAGATTAACAACTCAATTTCGGACCTTAACAAGGAGATAAAGGAGTACCAAGAGGAGAGGGCGGTGGAGGGTATACGTGAGAATTGGAGTAAGCTCATGGAAATATCATCAGTGTACAAGGAAAAAGCTTACAAGCTTGTAAGTTGGTGTTGGCTTGGGTTCAATGAACTCGATTTCGGGTTTGGAATACCCGAATTGGTTGTGCCCACTGATGGGAAGATATCTCCATTGCAAAGGAATGTCATTATTTTGAATGACTACAGTGATGTTGATGGTGATGATGGCATTGAAGCGTGGTTGTTTTTGGAGGAGAAGGAGATGGATATTTTGGAGTCTAATCCTCAGTTTCTTGCTTTTGCATCTCCTATGTTGTCGTAGAATTATACTCTCTTAAGAAGGATATATATGTCTTAAGTTAAAACGGATCAAATAGTATGCCACTTGCATGAATATGACATATCTTTTTGCTAATATATAAGCATTGTGCTTTGTCTTATATATGCAAAAGATATATATTATTTGACCCGCTTTAATCTTAAAACGACATTTCCGTCTTAAATGAGAATTTATGTATAACTATATATGTCTGGAGTCGGGACTGCGGATTTATTGTCCTGTATATATGTTGTGTGTTTCAACTCCTTTTCAAGTTACTTTTCCTCTTAACAAATACTCGTATTAAAAATAAATCTGATAACATAAAATGAGTGATGTATTATAATTAGAAAGGAAGGCTGAAAACTTGAATTTTTTACGTAACGCCGCATTCCTTCTGAGAGCCTATGAAATAATATGGATCCACATTATTGAAAACTAGTCTTAAACCCGTGCAAACTGCACGGGTATGTCGTTTCAAAATTTGTTATTATAAAAAAATGTAAGGTTCAATGGACAAATTTTATACTATTAATTAATTATCTTCTTTCAAATTTAATTGTTTTTATTTAAAATCTCTACTTAATAAAGTAACAACCACAGTGCTGATTAATGAAATTGAATAGCTCTGAATCTGACAAATTGTTAAACTTGTTTTATTTAGTCAAACCTTTGCATGTGATAAAATGAAAGTTTTGTCATTTGATACATAATTTAGGGTTTTTGGATAACTACTGCCGATGTCCGGTCGGTCCGCTTTTTACCGGTGAACATCCCTACTACTACCTACTAAAACCTCACTTTGAATAACTACTACCAACTAAATTTTGCCTTACAAACTACTATCAATCTATCGGCCCGCTTAATTGAAACACTTACAATAAACAAAAAAGAGGAATTGAAACAAAGAAGAATAAATATTATGATAATAACTCCAAATGTGAGATGAGAGGTAAAAGAATAAGATGAAACACAATTTTTCATTTGTGACGGACCGACCCGTCGTAAGCTTGCGACGGGTCAAATCCCCCCACAAAGAGGAAGTTGGGGGCAAGTGGGGTGCAAATGGAGCCCGCCACTTGCTCTTTGTGAGGGGGATTTGACCCGTCGCAAGCTTGCGACGGGTCGCCCCGTCACAAGGAACACTTATTGAAGATGAAAAGGGGTGAAAGTAGAATAAAAGAGATAAGGGGTAGAAAAATAAGATTAGTGGTTAATGTATATATTATAGGAAAGGGTAAAATATGAAGACAGTTTGTAACTTAAGATGAGAATGCAAAATCAATGGTTGAGATTAAGTTTTAGAACTGTTTTTTAGGATTCTGGTAGTACTAGTTTTACGCCCGTGCAAAAAATGCACGGGTTATTTCGGATATAATATTTTAGTGATTGTCGTTATAAAAAAGGGTAATGGTAAAATATAAGCGTGATTAATATTTATGAAGTCGTATGAAATGTTTATAATTTCTGGAAAAACACTTACATATAATTTTGACTTTAATTTATAATTTATATGTGTTAAACTTAAGTATATCTTTGCTTGTTTGTTTTACTTAACCTAAATCGGGTTGACAAAATTTCAAATTAAAAAATTATATATTATGTACTCGTGAACATAAAATAAGGAAATTCTTGTATTTGTCTAAGCTTTAACATTTATAGGAATCATACTCGTCGTCACGGTCCCCTCATGCCAATAATTGTTAACCGAAACTAATATTTGTGTTTGGCTCACTGTGCAAAACGGGAAAGTGTTTTAAAAATGATTTTTTACGTCTCAGTTTCTCAAACGAATTGAAATATTCGGCCCAAACTTTTATCATTAAGTCTTGCTCAAGACGGACTATTCGTCTTAAATTTTAAAACGGGCCAAATATTACATCATCAGGTTAATAGGGACAAAAATATTGATATTTTCTAGGCAACTTGCCATGTGATTTGATATTTATTTTAGCCGTCTTAACTTTTAACCTTAAAACGGATAATGACCGTCTTAATTCTTAAATAAAAATTTGTGAACTCTTATACTCCGTAGTAACATATACCCTAGTCCCAAACTAATACCACTAATAAACAATTGGCCCAAGCCAACATAACATACAAATTGATATAAACACAAAACTCAGCCGACCCCTCTTTGAAATTTGACCTTTCTATAATTTCTTCACTACTGCCTCTCTCAAACCCATTCACATTCATTCAACCTCCACATACAATAACCTCTGCCTCCGTACACGTCCCAGACTCAAACCATTACACTCAATCTCACCTCTCCCCTCATTCCACTTTCGAAAACTTGACTCGAGTACAATCTAACCAAATAATCATATATATTACTGTTTTAACTCGAATTATAGATCTACTTGTTAATTGTATTTAGCTCTACCTACTTTCTTAAGAGGTAATATTATTTCTTTTAATGTTGGAATTTTCGTTTTTATGTATATTTTCAATCTGTAAATTCATACTTGTATATCCGATCTTTTTCATTTTAATAAAGTATATTTTTTCGCCTTGATCATTATTTAAGTCGTTAAACTCTTTAAATTTGTAGATCTAATATTTTCATTATATTGAATTCGGCCCTGATTTTTTTCTTCCAAAGAAAGTATTTTTATTTTAAACTAATTTCAGTTTGAGGCATTTTTTTCATTTTTTTTTTGCATTTTATATCTTTACGCTTTTAGTATTATTAATTAAGGAGTTGATTTTGGTATATTTTTTTCAGCTTAAATAGAATTTCAAACATGTAAAACTATTATTTAATGTAGCGAATTTTATTCCTGTTTTGTTTTTTAAAAGTTTATATTTTTTTCCTAAATATTTATTGATCATTTCAACTATATTAATTGACTAATTTTTATTTTAATAAAGTATTTCGATTTCACTAACAATTTTAATTTTATTTACAAAAAACGTTGAAACTTTATGAAATTAATTTTATTTTCTGAAATAATTAGATGAAAGAGAATATTGTATATAATGTAAACTTTTAATGCCATCCATAATTCTGTGGAAATAAAATGATAGAAGTTGCTGAGTTTGTTACGATAAGAAAAGTTTTTTGGCTTCCTTGATTCAAGGGACCAATCTGAAAAGTTTAAAAGACTCAGCTTTTATAATAAGGAGATATCAAACATGGAGTTTTCTCGAAATAAATAATTAGTTTTCAATTTTTTCTTTTTCATGATGATGTTATTTTTAGTTTTATCAGATCACACTTGAATTTTCATTTTTTTTTATGGAAGAAAATTTTCATATATGATTTTAATTTTAAATTTTCCCAAATTAATTAATATTTTGATGAAGTTATTTTGTTTTTTGATTTGTATATTTTTTAACTATTATAATACTAAGAGCGTAACTTTTTTTTGTTGGATGTTGATTTTAATAGTATGATTTCAATAATTACTCTTATTTAAACTTTTATGTTATTACGTAATCTTAATTTTTTGTGTGTAAAAATTTACATAACAATTTATTTTTTTACTCATTCAAATACTACGTCATTTTATCCTATGGAGTGAGTATACCAAATAGTAATCTTAAAATTGAAAGAGAACGTGGAGGAACAAAAAGAAATTGCAATTCGAGTGGGTCCCAATAAAAAAAAGTAAAAGCCTAAAATTCGGCGACCAATAAAAACATTCTAAATGTTTCTGCTTTAGTATAAAGTAGATTATCAATCCGGGCCAAATATATTGGTAGTAGTTTTTAAGGAAAAAATTAGTTGATAGTAGTTCTTCAAAGTGAGGGTTTAGTAGATAGTAGTTATACAAAAACCCATAATTTATAATTAATGAAAACGAACAAAATAAAAAGTTTGACGTGTAGACGTTTGAATCGATTTAGTCAAATTGTTAAATATTCAAGCCTGTGAAATTACCAGATAGATATATAATATCTAAAATGTAAGCGATTACATGCATATTTTGTTTCATACCATGAAATCCTATTTTGTTATCTCTTGCCATCTCCGAGTGTAACAAAAGTGTATATTTCGTAATCAAGACGTAAACGATGAAACTGAGTTAATCGGTCGAGTATTTCTTGACTTGCTATATGCAGTGACATTTCATAAAATTTATTTGGTAGAAAATATAATGAGTAGATGGAGTATTAGATAAACCCCTTTTATAAATCCAAATACTTAGCCCACATAATAATAAACAAATACATAAATAAAATACAGCTAATGTATTTTAATATCGGTCGATTTAATGTAAGGAGTAAAAACATTTCAGTATACCAAGTTCTCATTTGAGATGGACATTATCAGTCCACTACAAGAAATCCTGTTTCAGGCGACTGTATTAAGGCGACTGATACTAGTAGTCGCCAATTTGGCGACTGGAAATATATTCGGGCGACCAAAAATAGTCGCCAAATTGGCGACTGAAACAATACTGAAAGTTAAAAAAAAAAAACACGGGCGACTGAAATCAGTCGCCAAATTGGCGACTGAATAAGCCATTTGGCGACCGATTTCAGTCGCCAATTTGGCGACTACCATTTCAGTCGCCAAATTGGCTATTATTCCAGAAGAATCAAAAATCATCCGCACACTTTACTTTACTAATTTTTCTTCAAACACCCGAAAAAACCCCAATCCCTCTACAAAACCGACACCACCACTACTCCACTCCCTCAACCACCACTCCGACACTAGCACCACCAGATCTTTGTGCTCTCCTTCTTCTTGTGTTTCTTTGTTTGTTCTAATTGGTGAAGGTATATTTGTTCTAATTTCAATCCTTCAATTAATTTAGTTTGTTTGTTTAATTTGTGATTCCTACTAGTATTTAGTTGATTTTATATGTTTATATAAACATTTGTGATGATTATTGGTTTTAGAAGTTAAATGTTTGTTGTAATTTGAATTCTTAGATTAGTTGGGGGGTTTTGATTAGTGGTAGTGTTGTTGATATTATTAGTGTTGTTAGTATTAATTTTGTTGGTATTGTTAATTTTGATTTGGGTTAGTGTTGTTAGTAATGGGGTTTTGATAATTTTCATGATTTGTGTTAGTGTTGGTAGTATAGGGGTTTTGGTTAGTGTTGTTTGATTAGTTTTATTATGTTAATAATATTAGTGTTATTAGTATTATTTTGTTAGTATTAATAATTTTGATTTGTGTTAGTATATTTCGTATTAAGGTTTTGATAAATATGATTGTTTGTGTTAGTGTTGTTAATATTTGGGGTTTTGATTAGTGTTAGTATTTTTGTACTTGTTGTGTTGGTTAATGTTTAGATTAAAATGAAGAGATTGGAGCGTACATGGATGTACGAAGAAAGACTTGATAAGAAAAGACGTCCTACCGCTAGATTTATAAAGGGGGTTGCCGAGTTTATTGAATTTGCTAAACAACAAGACGAGTATGATTTAGTAGTAAAGAAACTTAGGTGTCCTTGTATTAAATGCAAAAACATGAAATATCTACATGACATTGAGGTTCAAGAACATCTTTATACAAACGGGTTTTGTCCAAACTACTACAATTGGATTTCTCATGGAGAATCTTATTTTTCACTTCCCGAACAATCTCAAATCCCACAAAATGGGAACCCATATAGTGTGACACCCTCTAATTTGCGAAAAGAAAAAAATAATTTAACTAAATAAAAGATGATAATACATAACGAAGGTGTCTTAAATAAAAAGGTTCAACAAAAAGGAAATAATATTATACAAAAGAAATATCCAAAACGGGAGACATATTTCCCGTATAAATACGTAAATAAAAGAGTGTATAATAATATACAATCCTAAGAACCGAATATAGGTCCAAGGTAAATACTTCGCTCGCTAGCTCGTCAATGTACCCAAGTATGCATCACAAACCTGCCAACCGCATTAAATATAAACACGGAAGCCACAGTCAGTGGGGAGTAACTCCGAGTTCTCCCAGCCACGAAATGTCGAGTTTAATAAAACATGAATAACATAAAAGCAATGTATATGGAAAATACAAAACCTTAACATATATGATATGCTTCTCATGTTATGAAACAATTAACTAACATGTAACCTAGCATATGAAAGCTATCATGTGAATCCGATAATAAACTATAACACGAGGTAGGGAAGCTGGTATGCTAGCTTAGAGGTTACCATTAACATGGCCATGATACACTCAAACCCTAATCAACACGTAATCATGTGAATCAGTTAACAACCGGTAATCCAAACTCTATCAACCTTAGCCGGCTTGCATCTCACCTTCTAAGATTCATAGAATCATCAAACATGAAAGACCAATACGTCTACAAACAGGCATAAGTTCCTAGTACCGTCAATAGACGACTTCTGTAACTCGAGGCTATACGACAAGGAGGAAAACATCCTAGTCCTAGACTGCTCCAGACCTGCGAAACAGCGTATTCCATTCCCCGTCTCCTACAAAACAGTACACAAGAATCTTCTACTAGCTACCCCCTAGACAGAGTTGGCTAGTACTTAGCTGGCTCCATTCCCAAAGTGGACTCTTAGGCAGCCATGCCCCGACTTGGGAGATTAAGCCCCCCCCAGGCGTGACACAAAGCTATTAACCATGAACTACAATATACTCGTTAAAGATAGTACGCCTATCGATGTCATGGTCCAAGCTACTCATTTAGAATTAGAATGGTCAAGAACGCCATAGTCTCATAAGTCTCTTGGGTACTTAGTCAAGCACGACATAATATCATACAATCAAACAGTCCACGTAACAACTTCCTATCAATGTTGACTAATTGCATATAAATCATATTCAATCATGTCGCCTCATATCTCCTAGGCTATAATTCATTCATTAAATAAAACCTTACCTGAAGACAAATCCCCGACCCGAGTCCCGCGACGGGTCATCAGTCAAAACGGGGCTGACTAGATCTTAGTTTGACCAAACCCGTTTGGTCAAACCTGCTAGAAACAGAGTCTTTATCACATAGACTTGAACATAAAATCATCATATTCATTACATGTTATTTTATTAAAACTTCTAACATGTGAATTATTAAATCTTACGAAAAACCTGTTTGACTTAAAGGATATCAAATTAAACTACGATCTCGTATTATAATTTCTAACATGTGAGAAATAATAATTTTATGAAAAATACTTTTTATTAAATAATTTACTTATTAAAATTTCCCACTTGCTAAATATTACAAAACACGATAAATTAACAATAAACTCAAAAACCGTCACAAGACTAAAAAGGTGACTCATGGGCTGATTTGGGCTGGACCTAACACGGGCCTGGACTGGGCCCACGGGCCTAGTTTGGGCTGTTTTGGCTGTTTTTATCGACTTTACTAAAAACCGTTTCTTAATATTTCCCGCATGCTTAACATATTTTAAACCCGTCAAAACAACAACAAAACAATCAAGTATCGACACAAACCCAAAGACCAAAACCCGGACAAACCCAGACCTGGGTGGACCGGCCTGAACCGGCCTGAACCAGGCCTGAACCGGCCGGTTTGGGCTGGTTTTTCAGCCTTTCTCCACGGCTCCAACCAACAACAACCACCAAATAAATTCCCACATGTTTTTAATTAACAAACAACCATTTTAACAACCAATTCAACCATCATCCATACAAAAATCATGGTTATAAATAAATCATCAAAATATATCAAGAACACTAATCATGCTAATTATCCATACAACATAATAAAAATAACTACTTATCATGTTACTACTTAAAAATCATAAGTAACAATAATATAAACTAAAACAAAAGATATGAACCAAAAACAAAAGCTATGTAACATTAATTCGTCGAGTAACTCGGAATCGTTACCTTAGCTAGCAAAATCAAGTAGCACCAAAAAAGAAGAACTAAGAAAATAAGAAACCCGTCTTCTAATCTTCTCCTAAAATATACGAGTCACCAAACTCGTCTTCAAAATCTTCCCCTATAAGAAATGACAAGAAAAATATTTGTTAGAATTAAAACTTGATTTTCCATAATTAAAGTGTTGAAAACGATTTTGTCGGAATTGAAAATAAACCGTACTTGAAGATGGAGAGCGAAGAGGAGATTCTAGAAATATAAGTTAGGACGGATTTGAATAAGAAATGAAGGTTTTATGACGATTTTGCTCAAGAACGACGAAGAACGACGAAGAACGATGAAGAACGATTAAAGAAAGTGTTAATTTGATCCTAAGTTGATTTAGTGTAAAATGGAAAGATGGTTAGTGAGTAAGTGTGGTGTGAGTGCCGTGTAATATAGAGGGAAATAATGAGTCTGGTTTTGAAATTGTTGTTACGGAATTGACTCGGGTTTAATAATTATATTACGGTAATTGATTAGATATAATTAGATATTAAGTTAATTAAACCAAATATCTAGATATTATGTTATATTAATGAAAAGAAAGGAAAATATCTAGCCCTATTAGAGGACAAAGGAGCCGTGTGATGTTAGAAGAATCGGGTCTGTTTTGTAAACGATTTGCGTAATTTTCGTTGACGGATCGATAAAGTTATAAATATCTAAGATATTATTATTAGTTTAATAAAAAGAATGAAAATATCCTAAAGTGAGTGGAAAAAGATGACATGGGCGTGTGACTCATGCCAAAGTCGGGTTTCGGGTTTGTTTCGGGATTTAGATGACTCGGAAATAGTTAAATGACGTTCGGGTTAAAACCGTAAAAGTTATTCTTTAATTCCAAATAAATTCAAAATAATTATATTAAATTTTCATAAATCCTAATAAATCTTAATAAAAATAAATTAAAAATATTATTTTTTAAAATAAAATTTCGGTCTTCAAAATTACAAGGCGAGTCGGAAAAAGTCAAAGAAAGTCAAAGTTGACTTAAAAACGGGATTCTCATGGAATCTCTCAGAAATTCCAAATACGAACTCGGAATTTCCAAATACGACTCGAAACAATAAATTCTATTTTAAAAACTTAAGTTTGCTGAAAAGTATTCGTAAAATATTTCACTAGAAAAATTGGGTACTTTTCGATTTGTTACAATCACCCCTCCTTTTAAAAAGTTTCGTCCTCGAAACTTAGAAGAAGGAAAGTAACATATATGTAGGTCTATTTCAAAACCGTTAAAAATATATTTGTAATAAAATACAGGGTCTTATCCATGGGCGGAAGGTTCTCGTCGACCGTTAAGAACATCGACGTCCCAAGTCAAAGACTTTAAAAGATATATTTTCTTCGCATCAATAAATGAGAAACTAGTTATCGAACGTCTCCAATAACGAGTCTCAACACCCCTTGACGGTAGAATACTTGAAATCATAAAACATTTCCTAAAACTTTTAGTTCAAAAATTTTATTGTAAAGGTAATAACTCTACTATCTATGCTTAAAATTGCTAACTAAAACTTCTAATAATCTATCTATAGAAGATGATATTCGATAGAAAGAACGGAATATTCGAAAGAATAAATCGAATAGAAAGAGGAAAGAACGAGGAATGAACCACAATATTATCTTCCATCTATGAAAATTCAAATGTCGATCGTAACTCGATAATACTAATTGCAACAGAATCTAATCCTCAAGAGAGTGCAATATATCCTCAACATTTTCAATCATCTGATTCCTACCAAAATATTTCATAAGCATGACACATCGAGTAACAACTCCCAATTATTCAAATTCAATTAGAATCTTCTAAGGTCCATCGGTACGGTAAACTCCATAACTAACAACCCATGAAAGGTTCATTACGAACTCTAATCTTCTTAGCTCCATCGAAACTCTTATTGGAAACCACCATCAAAATATTTATAAATAGGGAAACAAAACCGCTAACAACCACAAAGTAAAGGACTTACTATGAACTCCTTTAATCCAATTTATTCCAAAAAAAAAAAATTCATTACCCCTAATTATTAACAATGAACCTTCTCATCCTCAAAAGTTGAATCACGAAACCTCAAAGAGATTAGTCACACAAATCTCGATTCACTTAACTTTTGCCAAACATAGTGCAATGCAACCGTAAATCAATTTATTTATCTCTTCCAAACTCTCAATACCTCGGTTATCGCTTATGACGATATTCCCCAAGTTGTATCATCAAATCCTAATTCCACAAAGTATTTATTCCCGTTAGGGTCCAACATTTAAAGACCATAATTTCCCAAATAACACTTAAAGAATCATTAAATTCTTAACCACACTACTAACTATCATTATGATTATTTCGATCCTCAAAACGATATTGCAACATTAAGCTTTCAAAGTCTAAAACCCCTAGGATAATTTCATCCTAAGTTTATCCTCAAATCCTTATAATCGTCTAAACATGAAACTAGTTTAATAGGGATAAAAGAACATGATACAAGGAACATTAGGAAGCGTCACTAAAGACTACGCTAAGATGAAAAAGGCGAAGGCGAACAAGGAAAACGAGGTTGAAGAAAAGACAAAGCAGATAGAAGAGTTATGAAGCTATCCGAGTAATAAAGAAGATACGAGCAGGAAAACACATCTCTGGACGGTAAAGATATAGGAGTACTTTCTCCAATTAAAGCTTTGAGAGGTAATTTATCGGATAGTCTCCTCGAAATAAAGGATAAAGAAGCTCCCGTATCTAATAAAATTAAACACGGTATTTCTTAAATTGAAAACATACCAATCATAACGTCTGGTTGAGCACCGCCTTAGTGCGGCTCATTAGAATTCTACCCCTCGGTCTCCCAGAAGTAGCTGGTGTAAAAGATGTCTTCTTCTTTTCAGGACATACATTAGACTTATGTCCCGGTTTCCGACAAGTATAGCACACAATTGGCTTGTTGAAACAGCCAATACCTGGATGCATAGGCAGCTTGCACCTAAAACAGATACGACCTTTTATCGTGTCATGTTGGTCTGGATTGAAAGAGGAAAAAGGAGATGGACTCTTCATCCTTGCCCCATCACTAAAGGCCTTCATGGAGTCCTCGGCCCGAAGGGCATCGTCATATAATTCTCCGAAAGATGTAGAGCTCCTCCTTACTTTGCTTTGAAGCAAAGCACTTAGCTTATTACGGTAGTAAAAAGCTCTATCTTCATCATCCTTGATGAGTCCTGGCGCAAAACGAGCAAGCTGGTTAAATTGAGTGGTGAAGTCTTGGGTCATCAAATCACCTTGCTTGAAATCGATGAATTCTCTGAGTCTTTGCTGATTGAGCTTCCAGGGGCAAAATCGGTCCTCAACAAGAGACTTGAAACATTCCCACTCGAAATTGATTTCTAGAATAGCGGTGGGATTGGAAATAGACCACCAGTAGTCTGCCTCCCTTACCAGGAATAACTGAGCAATCCTTACCTTGTCCTCTTTAAGGACTTGGTAATAGTCAAATTGGTTCTCCATCTCTCGAAACCATTCCGAGAGCTCGGTAGGGTCCGGCTCCCCACCATAAGGCGTAATATTGCTCCTAGCCATTTGGCTAGCCACCCAAGCATAGCCTTCTTGGCAATTGTCTTCTCTATGAGGAGGAACTTGGTTGGCACTAACATCCATCTCTTCTATATGAGGTCCAACCATCTTCATAAGAAACAAAACAAATTAAATTACTCCTAACAATTAGCTAACAACAAATTAGGACTACAACATAAATCCTAATCTACCCATCTTACCCTTCTATCTCACGGTTTATTATTTATTAAGGTCAAGTTATTTATACAAGGGGACACAAACGTGCGTCGGGAGCAAAAATGCTCTGATACCAACTGTGACACCCTCAAATTTGCGGAAAGAAAAAAAAAATAATTTAAATAAATAAAAGATGATAATACATAACGAAGGTGTCTTAAATAAAAAAGGTTCAACAAAAAGGAAATAATATTATACAAAAGAAATATCCAAAACGGGAGACATATTTCCCGTATAAATACGTAAATAAAAGAGTGTATAATAATATACAATCCTAATAACCGAATATAGGTCCAAGGTAAATACTTCGCTCGCTAGCTCGTCAATGTACCCAAAGTATGCATCACAAACCTGCCAACCGCATTAAATATAAACACGGAAGCCACAGTCAGTGGGGAGTAACTCCGAGTTCTCCCAGCCACGAAATGTCGAGTTTAATGAAACATGAATAACATAAAAGCAATGTATATGGAAAATACAAAACCTAAAC
Organism: Heliosperma pusillum; assembly: GCA_022085475.1. Lineage (NCBI taxonomy): Eukaryota > Viridiplantae > Streptophyta > Magnoliopsida > Caryophyllales > Caryophyllaceae > Heliosperma > Heliosperma pusillum. Next base: position 14,139 of record JAIUZE010003443.1, on the reverse strand, counting down.
ATATATGATATGCTTTTCATGTTATGAAACAATTAACTAACATATAACCTAGCATATGAAAGCTATCATGTGAATCCGATACTAAACTATAACACGAGGTAGGGAAGCTGGTATGCTAGCTCAGAGGTTACCGTTAACATGGCCATGATACACTCAAACCCTAATCAAACATAATATCATGTGAATCAGTTAACATCCGGTAATCCAAACTCTATCAACCTTAGCCGGCTTGCATCTCACCTTCTAAGACTCATAGAATCATACAAACATGAACGACTAATACTTCTAGAAACAGGCATAAGTTCCTAGTACAGTCAATAGACGACTTCTGTAACTCGAGGCTATACCACAAGGTAGGAAAACATCCTAGTCCTAGACTGATCAGACCTAGCGACAACAGCTATTCCATTCCCCGTCTCATGACAAAACAGTAAACAAGAATCTCTACTAGGCGACCCCCTAGACAGAGTTGGCTAGTACTTAAGCTGGCTCCATTCCCAAAGTGGAAACTATTAGGCAGCCATGCCCCCGGCTTGGTATCAAAAGGCCCAAGCCAGTGAAACAAAAGCTATTAGCCATGAACTATATACTCGTTAAAGATAGTACGGCCTATCGATGTCATGGTCCAAGCTACTCATTTAGAATTAGAATGGTCAAGACGCCATATACTCATAATTCTCTATGGGTACTTAGTCAACATGACATATATCATACAATCAAACAGTCACGGAAACAACTTCCTATCATGTGACTAATTGCATATAAATCATATTCAAATAACATTTCGCCTCATATCTACTAAGGCTAATTCATTAATTAAATACAACCTTACTTGAAGACAAATCCCCGACCCGAGTCCCGCGACGGGTCATCAGTCAAAACGGGGCTGACTAGATCTTAGTTTGACCAAACCCGTTTGGTCAAACCGGCTAGAAACAGAGTCTTTAACAATTAGACTTGAACACAAAAATCATCATATTCATTACATGTTATTTTATTAAAACTTCTAACATGTGAATTATTAAATCATACGAAAACCCGCTTGACTTAAAGGATATAAAATTAAACTACAATCACGTATTATAATTTCTAACATGTGAGAATTTATAATATTATGAAAAATACTTTTAATTAAATAATTTACTTATTAAAATTTCCCACTTGCTAAATATTACAAAACACGATAAATTAACAATAAACTCAAAAACCGTCACAAGACTAAAAAGGTGACTCATGGGCTGATTTGGGCTGGACCTAACACGGGCCTGGACTGGGCCCACGGGCCTAGTTTGGGCTGTTTTGGCTGTTTTTATCGACTTTACTAAAAACCGTTTCTTAATATTTCCCGCATGCTTAACATATTTTAAACCCGTCAAAACAACAACAAAACAATCAAGTATCGACACAAACCCAAAGACCAAAACCCGGACAAACCCAGACCTGGGTGGACCGGCCTGAACCGGCCTGAACCAGGCCTGAACCGGCCGGTTTGGGCTGGTTTTTCAGCCTTTCTCCACGGCTCCAACCAACAACAACCACCAAATAAATTCCCACATGTTTTTAATTAACAAACAACCATTTTAACAACCAATTCAACCATCATCCATACAAAAATCATGGTTATAAATAAATCATCAAAATATATCAAGAACACTAATCATGCTAATTATCCATACAACATAATAAAAATAACTACTTATCATGTTACTACTTAAAAATCATAAGTAACAATAATATAAACTAAAACAAAAGATATGAACCAAAAACAAAAGCTATGTAACATTAATTCGTCGAGTAACTCGGAATCGTTACCTTAGCTAGCAAAATCAAGTAGCACCAAAAAAAATAAGAACTAAGAAAATAAGAAACCCGTCTTCTAATCTTCTCCTAAAATATACGAGTCACCAAACTCGTCTTCAAAATCTTCCCCTATAAGAAATGACAAGAAAAATATTGTTAGAATTAAAAACTTGATTTTCCATAATTAAAGTGTTGAAAACGATTTTGTCGGAATTGAAAATAAACCGTACTTGAAGATGGAGAGCGAAGAGGAGATTCTAGAAATATAAGTTAGGACGGATTTGAATAAGAAATGAAGGTTTTCTGACGATTTTGCTCAAGAACGACGAAGAACGATGAAGAACGACGAAGAACGATGAAGAACGATTAAAGAAAGTGTTAATTTGATCTTAAGTTGATTTAGTGTAAAATGGAAAGATAGTTAGTGAGTAAGTGTGGTGTGAGTGCCGTGTAATATAGAGGGAAATAATGAGTCGGGTTTTGAAATTGTTGTTACGGAATTGACTCGGGTTTAATAATTATATTACGGTAATTGATTAGATATAACTAGATATTAAGTTAATTAAACCAAATATCTAGATATTATGTTATATTAATGAAAAGAAAGGAAAATATCTAGCCCTATTAGAGGACAAAGGAGCCGTGTGATGTTAGAAGAATCGGGTCTGTTTTTGAAGCGATTTGCGGAGTTTAAGTTAACGGATCGATAAAGTAATAAATATCTAAGATATTATTATTAGATTAATCAAAATAATGAAAATATCCCAAAAGTGAGTGGAAAAGGATGACATGGGCGGGTGACTCATGCCAAAGTCGGGTTTCGGGTTTGTTTCGGGATTTTAGATGACTCGGGAATAGTTAAATGACGTTCGGGTTAAAACCGTAAAAGTTATTCTTTAATTCCAAATAAATTAAAAATAATTATATTAAATTTTCATAAATCCTAATAAATCTTAATAAAAATAAATTAAAAATATTATTTTTTAAAATAAAATTTCGGTCTTCAAAATTACAAGGCGAGTCGGAAAAAGTCAACGAAAGTCAAAGTTGACTTAAAAACGGGATTCTCATGGAATCTCTCAGAAATTCCAAATACGAACTCGGAATTTCCAAATACGACTCGAAACAATAAATTCTATTTTAAAAACTTAAGTTTGCTGAAAAGTATTCGTAAAATATTTCACTAGAAAAATTGGGTACTTTTCGGGTTGTTACATATAGAGATATGGTAGTTGATGCCTTTGAGTCTAATATTTTCAATAATGATCATATACCAATGAGTGAAGAAGAACCACACCCACAAGCAAAAGCCTTTTTTGTTATGTTAAAGGCGAGTGAAAAACCATTATATGAAGGGTGCAAAATGTCATTGTTAGAAGCCGGCTCTAGGATAGTAACTTTGAAATGTGAGTACAATTTGCCATTTAATTGTGTTGATGGCATTGCTTCTTTGATTGAGGATGTTATCCCCGGTAATAATGTCATGACCCGATCATTCTACAATACCAAAAAAGTATTGAAAGGTCTAGAATTTCCGCATTACAAGATTGATGCATGTAAGGATGGATGTATGCTCTTTTGGAAGAATGATGCTTTGCTTGACAAGTGTAGTAAATGTCAAAAGGCTAGATATAAGACAATTGAGGGAAGTATTGTCTTGAAGGATAAAAAAAGGAAAGAATGAAAAAAAGAGAGGTGAAAAGAGTAAGAAACCAATACCCAAAAATCCAGTAACTTACTTTCCTCTAGCTCCTAGACTTCAAAGAATGTTTGCTACCAAAAACATTGCCGAGCAAATGATGATGATGACGAATTTGATGATGTTAATGATTAATTGGGTAAAGATATATTTATATATATTTTAATTAAGTTTTTTATGTTATTTGATATTTTTTTTATGTTATTAACAGTTTATGTTTATGTTTTTTTTTATGTTATTAACCGTTTCTAACAATTTGAATATTTCTGTAATTGTAGATGGCAGGAGGTCGAGGTAGACAACGTGGCGGCGGTTCAAATAGACGCCATAGTACTTCTTCAGTCGACGAGGAGGAGATGGAGGTTATTGATCAGCAGAGTCCGGTGGTCGAGGAATCGACCAATGACGATGAGTCCTCGGATCAGACATCGGAGATCCAGTTCACCTCGGAAGGGAAGATGATACTTGATCCCGCGGGTTTTTGGTAAGACAACGACCAATGTCTTTAATTTATTATTTTATAATTATATTACATTATTTAACATAAATGCATACTATTCCAAAATAATATATATATGTATATATTATTTTTCAGGTTTTCGTCTCAAAAGGTTGTACTCAAAGTACAAAGATGAAGATGACGGGGGTTGCTCCTACTTGTTGGACCAAGGCTACATCCACACAAAAAGAGGAATGGTTCAATAATTTTAGGGTATATTTTTGTTTATATTTTGTTATATTATAAAAATTATCAATTAATAATTTATTTTACTAATACTTACCTTTTAAATTGTAGAAAACATTTGACTGGCCAGTGGGATTAGAGTATATTGTACGCCAAAGGTTCAATGAGACATGCACCAGACGGTTAAGGGACAACATGTATAAGGTTGTCAAGAGGAAGAAGGAGCCGGAGCATATGAGAGGTATTAATATTTTTTTTGTTATTTGTATATAGTTATAATTTAACACATTTTATCATATTTTATAATACTAATTTAAATTGTAGGTGGTGCATATGAAGATATGCTTAAATATCGTGAAACTCCGGAGTTTAAGGCTAAGTCGGCCTAAGCATTTACAAATAAAAGAGGAGGAAAGAAAGATGGAGCGGCTGAGCCTTCACATCACGGAGGATCTCGATCTTTCTTGGACCTAGTTTTGGGTGTAAGTTATAATTTCCACTTTTTCGTCCATTTGAAAATTATAACTTAAATTCTTTTTATTATTAAAATCTTCTTATACAAGTCTTTAATTTCTTCTTTTAGAAGGGTAAGAAGAAAAAAGCTAACAAGCCCACGACTCCGGAGCTCTTCCTTGACACTCATTCCCGACTCCAAGACAATAGAAGATATTGGATAAAGCCAAAAGATAAGGAACTATATGTAAATTTCAAACCATTTTTGGATTTTTACAATAAGTTCATTTTTTTGAATGTTTAACAAATTTTGTAGCTATTTTTAATAACAATGTTTATATTTTGTAGGAAGCATTTTGCGCCGAGAAAGTTAGGCATCCCGAGAAATCCGATAACGAGATTTGGTTCGACTTGGTTAAGGGTTTCATGAAGGGGAATGTATACGGAATTGGCTCGGCTAAGGACGTATTTTACGAAACTTCAAGGGGAAGAATGCCTTCCAGCTCAAAACAAACCTACGAGCCAGGAGTCGTAGGAAAACTCCAAGCCCAACTTGACGAGGAAAGAAGAAAAAACGCCGAAAGGGATGAGGAACTCCGGATAATGAAAGACAAATTTAAGGCTTGGGAAACCATGTTCGACAACTGCAACCAAGGTCCGCCTCCCTTTCGGCGAGATTATGATGAAGGCAATGGAGGTGGTGGTATGCAAGCCGAAGCCAATATGACCCTTTGCTTTTGATATTAGTTTAGAAACTTGTTAATTGTGGTTGTTTAAACTTGGTTTTGTTAACCTTTAAGAAGATTTGTAAACTTGAGACAATTTTCTTGATATATATGAGGATGTTCGTTTCTCATCGTGTTGTTGTAAATGTGTGAAATTGTGGTTGTTTTCTATTGTACTTGCAGGTATGGTATGGTAATGAAATGGCAGGATGAAAATAGAATTTTTCGTGCAATAAAACAGGTGTTTTGGCGACTGAAATGTTCAATTGGCGACTATTTTCAGTCGCCAAACCCCCTGTATTTTTACAAATTAAAATGACTTTGGCGACTGAAATCAGTCGCCACATTGGCGACTGAAAGGTGTAGTGGTCGCCAAATTGGCGACTGAGGGCGACTGATATCAGTCGCCAATTTGGCGACTACTTCACCTTTCACTCGCCAATTTGGGCGACTGATTTCAGTCGCCATGTTGCCAATTTGGCGACGCTTTTTTCAGTCGCCAAATTTGGCGACCGAAATTAGTCGCCCGAATTTGTTTTGGCGACTAATGACTGCGACTGGGTCTTGGCGATTGATTTCAGTCGCCAAATTCATTTTAGCGACTGATATTAGTCGCCAATATCGGTCGCCTGAATGTTGTTTTCTTGTAGTGGTCTTACTTAAAACGGGTCAAGTAGCTATCACTTTCATAGATAGGACAAAAACAAAATGCATAAATATTAGCAAAAAACAAATTATCTTTGTCTATACGATGAACATGTATGACCTGTTTTAAAGTTAAGACGGGTATATTCGTCTTAAGAGATACGAAGTACTTAATAGTCAAATTAACCCTATTATTATCTACATAGAGATAATACGGATTGGCCCATTTTATAAATGTAACACAGCCGCTTTCATATCCGAAAGGCTAAAATTGGCACATAAGCTCCGGCTCATTACCTGAAAATGGCTGCCTCCATTATCTACCCTACTTGGCTACTTGTCATCTGCTTGTTGCCATTCATTAAATGGCTGCCTCTCGCCCCTCGCCCCTCGCCTTTCGCCTCTTAAATTCTCCCTCACCAAATCTAATGGTAAATCAAAACCTTAGTAATCTCACCTTTCACTCTTATTTCCCTAAAAAAAATTTCCAAAAAAGATTTACATCTAATAGGCGAATCATACATTTTTCTCATTTTATATTCTTTACACTTTTTCTTCGACAGTCATTCATGTTCAAATTGATTTTTTCTTCTATACTCTTTTTTTAGAATATATGTATAGTTTTTATTATTTATTTATTTTTCTCTTAATTTCTTAGACCATTAGTATCACAAATAATTGTCAATTATTTGTAGAAAAAAATCAGATGTTATCTATCTTAGATTTGGAATGGTTATAAGTACTACTCTTATTTCAATTTGAAAATTTTCAAATTGTATTGCACCAAGATAATTTTTGCCGTCATAGTTTTGGTACTAAGTTGTCAAAGAAGTTTCATTGAATTTATTTTTGGTGTAAATTGGATACTTTTTTCATTTCATTTTTTTTGTCATACTTTTCTAGCTCTCAGGAAATTCCATGGTCTCTATTGTAAGTTTTTATCATATTAAAAATATTTTTTGTCATTGTTTAAATGATTACATTACATTTTTATATTAATTGATTACAGTTTGATAATCAGATGGATATATTTGATTTTTCTATGGTGAAAGAAGGAAATAAAAATGATAGAGCCATAGAGGTAATCAGATCATATATTTGATCTTTCTATGTGAGAATGAAATAAAAATGATAGAAGGAACGTGGTGGGGCTTCAATGAACAAAATAAAAAAAATTGTACTTTCAATCGGCACTGTGATTGTTGCTTTCATAAATAGAGATAAGTGTTTAATGCAATCAGCATTGTGTTCAAGTGTTTAATGCAATATTCTCTATGTTCTGATTTTTTGTTTACCTTTTATTTTTGGTACAGATACTAAGAAAAGATAAGAGTATTATGTATGATTCTACTTGGTGGATGACAAATGGAAAATAGTCTTATTCAATTCCAAATTACTTATATAAAACCAACCTAAAATAGAAAGGTAAAGAAATGGATAAAACGCCCTATAATAAAAATGGTATATAAATGACCAACGGAGGGAGTATCAATTTTTTAAGTAATAAGAATTTCTTATATTAAGCGGGTAAAGAGATGCTTAACCTAGGGCAAAAAGACGCATCAATATCACTCACATTTCAAAGTTACTATCCTAGAGGCGGCTTCTAACAATGACATTTTGCTCCCTTCATATAATGATTTTTCACTCGCCTTTAACATATCAAAAAAGGCTTTTGCTTGTGGGTGTGGTTCTTCTTCATTCATTGGTATATGATCATTATTGAAAATATTAGACTCAAAGGCATCAACTACCATATCTCTATATGGGTTCTCATTTTGTGGGATTTGAGATTGTTCGGGAAGTGAAAAATAAGATTCTCCATGAGACATCCAATTGTAGTAGTTTGGACAAAACCCGTTTGTATAAAGATGTTCTTGAACCTCAATGTCATGTAGATATTTCATGTTTTCGCATTTAATACAAGGACACCTAAGTTTGTTTACTACTAAATCATACTCGTCTTGTTGTTTAGCAAATTCAATAAACTCGGCAACCCCCTTTATAAATCTAGCGGTAGGACGTCTTTTCTTATCAAGTCTTTCTTCGTACATCCATGTACGTTCCAATCTCTTCATTTTAATGCTAACATTAACCCACACAACAATAATTACAAATTAAAAGATAATATTACTAACTAACTAACATATAACATTACCTTAATGAGTGAAAAAATACTAGCAAAACTAACAACATTAACACTAACATAACCATTATCAGCTTTATCAAAACCAAATACTAACACTAACACAAATCAAAATTACAAATACTAACAAAAACAATACTAAAACTAATACTAACCATTATCATCATTATCAAAACTCAATACTAACAACACTAACACTAACACTAATCAAAATTACAAATACTAACAAAAACAATACTATCAACACTAACACTAACCAATTTATCATTATCAAAAACTCAATACTAACAACACTAACACTAATCAAAATTACAAATACTAACAAAAAAAATACTAACAACACTAACACTAACCATTATCAAAACCCCCCAATTAATCTAAGGATTCAAATTATACCAAACATATAACATCTAAAAACCAATAGTCATCACAAATGTTTATATAAACTTATAAAATCAACTTAATACTAGTAGGAATTACAAATTAAACAAACAAACAAAATTAATTTAAGGATTGAAATTAGAACAAAGATACCTTCACCAATTAGAACAAACAAAGCAACACAAGAAGAAGGAGATGACAAAGATCCGGCCGTGATAGTGTCGGAATGGTGGTCCGAGTGGTGGTTGACGGAGTGGAGTAGTGGTGGTGTCGGATTTTTAGAGTTATAGGGGTTTGTTGTTCGGTTGATTGAAAATTGTTAAAGTAAGATTGTGTTCGGTGGATTCGCGATTTCTGATATGTTAACCAGTTTGGCGATTGATTTTGGTAGTCGCCAAATTGGCGACAGAAATCAGTCGCCAAACGGCCTGTTCAGTCGCCAATTTGGCGAATGATTTCAGTCACCCGTGTTTTTTTTATAAAATCCTAAGGATTGTTTCAGTCGCCAATTTGGCGACTACTTTCGGTCGCTCGAATCTATTTTCAGTCGCCAAATTGGCGACTACTACAATCAATCGCTTTATTACAGTCGCCTGAAATAAGAATTCTTGTAGTGTTGATCTCGTTGATTTTATGCAATCATGGCGCGAAAATCATCGACAACAGATTAAGAATCATAATCTTTCTATAAACAATCATTCTCCTCTAAGACAATCGAATACCGTGTATTTTGGCAACATGTGACAATTTTTTGGTTAATAGTGACGATTACTTTTTGATAAATAATGACTACCTTGGAAAAAAAGTCAATTTATAGTAACAAAAAGTAGTCACTATTTAACGAAAAAATGGTCTATAATTGTCAAAAAGTGGTCACTTTTAGTTGATCGCACCGTATGACCATCTTAGAGGAGCATTTGCGTTCTAAAAAACATAGTAGTAGTAGTAATTATGGGATTGTAGAGGGGGATTTGGACCCTCGAAAAAGACAACATCCTGAGGGAAAGGATTGTAGAGTGTAGTAGTTTGACAAATACACTTGTAATACCCGACATTTTAGAGACCTTTGATCAACCCTTGACCTTATGGAAGTGACCTTATGAGACCATCCATAGGATAGTGTTGGGAGATTCTGTACTTTTTAGGAGAGAGTACTCGACCTAGTAGACTGTACTCGGTCGACTGCTTATAACACTCGGCCGAGTGAAGCTTACTCGACCAAGTGCCTATTTTACTCGGTCGCGTGTGGCGGAATCAGACCGCGTCAATTATATATCGGGAGGCTGCGACTTTAATCATTATTTCTACAAAATCTTTCTTTCTCTCTCTAATCCTAAGCATAGTCTCCTCTTATCTCCCAAACCTTACCACCTATAGAGTCTATTGGGAATCGCCGTAGGAGTTTAGCGGCAAGCGAGACCGCCTAATTACGAATCAAGTAAGTATCAACCTCGAAGTTGTTATTGACACAAGTGACCATAATTGTGATAGAATTTTATTATTGTTCGTAAGTTCGGATGAAGGACTTGTATTCTTGTACGTGTGTGTGTGTGTTGCGTCGAATGATGGCTATGTGCAGGAACGCTAAAGGTAGCATTTTCCTACTCGGTGCTTTATATGTTAATCATTGTGAGAAGATTATTACTGTGATGTTGTGATTGTTGTTGTTCATGATGGTTACTATGGTGAGGATAATGATGGTTACTATTGTGATGGTGGTGGTGTTCAGAGATTGGAGTTGGGTGGTTACTTGGTTACTATTTTGGTGGTCCGTCGGGAGACAGACCACACCGCGAGTTTGCCCGTCGTAGCTCTTTCGCTGCGAGGGGGATGTGCACATTAATATTCCGGGAACTCTTGTTGAGGAAAGAGGGGCTTTTGATATCCAGTGTTGCGGTCTAAAATCAATAGGTGGAATGGCGGTCAAATCTCTTGTCTGACGCTGGCAGGGGTTACCGCTGCGGTGGCAACTCAGTTAGTGGTTAATGGTGGTGTTGTTGGCTGTTGGTTACTCGTTGGTGATGTTGTTATTGTCTTATGCAATGATTGATGTATGATTGTACTGACCCTCTTACTGTTGAAACTGTGATGATCCATTGGGGGATGGGGAGCATATTGTTTTACAGGTTAAGTACGTGATAGTGTTGGGATAGCTGGGATACGACGAGTCACTGACAACGCTTAATTCTGCTGAGTTTAGTAACATGATACGAGTCTATTGCGTTATGTTCGAGTCGGATTGTTGTAATAAAGACTATGTATAATGGTTTATATATCACTACAAGAATCAGCCCTTGCACCGACCGCACATTCCGACCGCTATTTAAAACGGTCGGTAATATAACTTAGCGACCGACAACAGTCGGTAATAAAAATATCAGTCGGCAAATTTACCGACCGATAGCAAGTCGGTCGTTAATGGGTGTATGCGGTCGGTAAAGGTATAAAATACCGACCGATTAGGCAAAATTACCGACCGACTGCCCAATCGGTCGGTATGAAATCTGATATGTGAAAAACAAAACGACTATCCCTCATTCTATTATTACTCACTCACTCTCACTCTAACCATTTTCCCAAACCCGACGACAATACCCGACGACCACCGCCACTCACCCACCGTTGATGCCGCCACTCACCTGCCGCTTCTCACCTACCGACCACCGCCGACACCATTCCTCCTTTTTCAACAACCCCCTTCTCTCTTCTAATAATTTGATAAAAGTATGATTTTCTCTTAATTCTTGTGTTTATAGTTGTTTTAATTGTGTTTATGTTTGTTTTTACCCTTAATTTTATGTTAGAATTTGATTATTTGTTGTTATTAGAATGAAATTTAGAGTTGTATAAGTTAGGGTTAAGGTTAAGTTAAATTGGGGGTTTTTTTTAATTTGATTAGATTGAAGTTGGGTATATGATGTATTTGTATGTTTGGGTAGTAAATTTGCAATTATATTTTGGTATTGATTAATTTGATGCTAGTATGTTCAAGATTTTAGTAAATTAAAGTATGAGTTATAATCAATTATTGTGTTTTGTGTTGTTTTATTAGTGTTTAAGATAGTTTTTTACACATAATTTTATGTTAGGATTGATTAGTTGTTGGGTATTGAATGTAATTTTAGAATTGTTTAGGTTAGGGATAAGGGTAGTAAATTTGCAATTATAATTTTGTATGATTGAAATTTGATTATGTTAGAATATATAATTGTTAGTAGTAGAAATATGTGGTTAGTAGTAGATAGTATTCATGTTGTTAGTAGTAGATATATGTTGGACTTTGGTTGTGAAATTGAATGTTGGTTAAATTTGGTAGTTAGAAATTTTATGTTGGTAGTATAATTTGATTAGTTGGTTAAAATTGGTAATTCGAATTAGTATTTAGATTGCCTATTTAGTAAGAATGTAGATTGTCTACATTAGTTGTTGGATTGCCTAATTATGTTATATTTATGTATTTATATAGATTTATAATGAAGAGGGTTGAACGAGAATGGATGTATGAAAGAGTTGATGCTAGGAAGATGGTTAAGTATGAGTTTATATGTGGCGTGAATAGTTTTCTTGAATATGTTAAAACTCGAGATGAATTTAGGAATTCACAACTAATTAGATGTCCATGTGAAAAGTGCAAAAATTTGAAAAACTTGAGTGAATTCGTGGTACAAGAACACCTTATTAGTAAAGGTTTTACGGGAAATTATTATGATTGGGTGTGTCATGGTGAGCCTTTCTCCTTGAAAATACCAAACAATGTACCAAACACTACTCAATCTCCCATAAGAGGACCATATCGAGAGATGGTAATAAATGCCTTAGGTGACCGTGCATTAGAACATATGGAGGAACCCCCTATCGGTGAAGAGGAAACTCCACACCCTCAGTTGAAGAGTTTTTTTGATATGTTAGATGCGGCGGAGAGACCTTTATATGAGGGGAGCGATGTGTCGGTGTTACAAGCAGCTGCAAGGGTTGTTAACAGAAAATGTGAGCACAACTTATCGCACAAATGTGTAGATAAGATTGCTTCCTTGATTGAGGATGTTATACCTCGGGGAAATGTGATGACCCGCACCTATTATAACACAAAAAAATTGCTCAAAGCTCTTCAACTACCCTATCAAAAAATTCATTGTTGTAAGGACGGGTGTATGCTCTTTTGGAAAGAAGATGTGTCGCTTGATAAATGTAAGAAATGTGGCAAAGATAGGTATAAGCCAACACCATCAAGTGGGAAAAAAATACCTGAAAAAGTCCTATTATACCTTCCTATAGGTCCAAGATTACAACGGCTTTATGCTACTAGAAATATTGCGGAGGCTATGAGATGGCATGAAGAAAACCCTCGTGTACAAGGGTCATTTGCCCACCCAAGCGATAGTGAGGCTTGGAAGCATTTGGACAAAATGTTCCCGGAATTTGCTAGTGAGCCTCGAAATGTTAGACTTGGGTTTTGCACAGATGGTTTTACACCGTACGACCAATTTGGGAAAAAGTATTCATGTTGGCCTGTAATTCTCACTCCTTACAATCTACCACCATGGTTGTGCATGAAAAAACCATTTATGTTCCTTTCATTGATTGTTCCGGGGCCGGATAATCCTAAAAGTCACATAGATGTCTTCTTACAACCTCTTATCGAAGAGTTGAAAGAGTTGTGGGAGGTTGGTGTACCCGCTTTCGATGTGTCCAAGAAACAAAATTTTCAACTCAAAGCTGCTCTTTTATGGACAATCAATGACTTTCCAGCTTACGGCATGCTTTCCGGTTGAGCCACGGCCGGCTTCCTTGCATGTCCTATTGTATGGAAGAATCAAAGGCATTTTATCTTCCTAAGGGTCATAAGGTGTCTTGGTTTGATTGTCACCGACAATTCTTATCGCATAACCATAGATTTCGGTATAACAAAACCTCATTTCTCAAGAATATATTACAAAAAAATGACACCCCTCCTCTATTCCTAGACGGATTTGAAATTTGGGAGAAGATTCGTGATTATCCTACTAGTATTGAGTGCACAAGAGTGAATTGAACAAGTTTAAAGACAATAAATTAGGTTGGTTTAAGAGAAGTATATTCTGGGATTTGCCTTATTGGAAACACTTGTTAATACGACACAATTTGGATGTTATGCATATTGAAAAGAACTTCTTTGAGCAATTGATTCATACGGTCATGAATAATAAGAATAAAACTTGCGACAATGAAACATCAAGGGAAGACGTTAAACTATTATGCAAAAGACCACACTTACACATTAAGGAAAATGGAGTTAAGCCAAAAGCCCCATTTGCACTTGATAAGGCTAAAAAAAAAGTTTTATGTGAGTGGATTTGTAACTTGAGGTTTTCAGATGGGTATGCATCCGACTTGAGTAGGTGTGTTGATCGACATGATCATATCCTTCATGGGTTGAAGAGTCATGATTGTCACGTTTTCATGGAAAGATTACTACCTGTGGCTTTGAAGCACTTATTGCCGAAAGATGTGTGGAGTGCAATAACTGAAATAAGTCTATTCTTTCGTGATTTGTGTGTCCCGACCCTCAAACTTGAAAACATTGAAAATCTAGAGAGCAACATTGCCGAAATACTTTGGAAGTTGG
>JAIUZE010003440.1:0-39087 GCA_022085475.1 Heliosperma pusillum | reverse complement strand
GGGATAAAACATTTCCCTGAACTCATACACGATGCTACATTTCGTATATGTAGACTACTTTCCTCCTGGTAGCACGACGATAATAATACGGTCCTAGTCTAAACCTGGCCAGGATCTCGGAATATAACGTGTTCCGATTCGACATGCGATAACCTTTCGCATCCAAGACTCGGTCTTACAATATATATGCCGAGTACCCCAAATTCGGTAGATCAATTCACGAAAGAGGCGGAAAAGAGCTCAAGCCTCATAACAAGCGGTACGCTACATGCAAATAACACCACCTCGCAAGTACACAACATTTGACGGCCGGGTCGCTCAACGCAATGCGTTCAACTCCCAACAACGTCGTCGTATGCCCACTACACATGCAATTAAGCAGTAGGATACCTCCCCGTTCCGACATTCCAGCCTTACGAACGTGGAGGTAGCCAAGGGAATGAGAGTACAAAGCACATAACAAAATAGTGCTCAACCCGTATCATTTGTAAAAACCGACTCAAAGTAGGACATACCAAAAACCGTCACAAAACATGTGAATAGGGAATTATATAAACTTAACTATGATAAAAATGAATCAATACATGATACATAAGCATTAGAACAAGTTTATGAAGCATAATAAATAAAAACATAGATCACCTCTCCAAAATAACGTTGTTTGGAAACCAACGAAATTAAGGGTCCACTTCAAACGGTCATAAGTAGATTTCTAGACATGCAAATGCAGAAATTCCAAATGGAGGTGATATCTTATCCTCTTACGGTTCCAACGAGATGTCACACGCCCAAAACAAGCAAGTAACGAATGAGATATGATCATTTTACAAAAAGGGGTCAGTGCAGAAAAATTTCTTTTGGCAGCGAGTGACGCAGCCTGCGTCACCACGACGCAGCCTGCGTCCTATTCGGACAGGTACGAGTCACACAAATCTCCACAATTTCACTAAGGCATAACACAAATATCATCTATCATCACAATTCATCAATTCTCATATCAATTATCAATAAACAACAACCATCATCAACAACACAATTCCTAAAATTACTAATCATATTCTAAATACGATTTCTAACATGGAAAACACATTAAAACACGTAAATGATATCGAGTAACCCTTCACCGTTACCTTTTCGCGTCTTAAAACGGTTTCTAAACCTTCCTAGTCTCCACCTACATACAATTACATAATTAAAGATGAATATCATTCACCTTGAGAAAGACGGATAATTTAAAAAGCGAGAAAGACGGTAATTTTATTACCAATACGGATAGAGGAAGCTAAGAGGGGAAGAATAAGACGAACTTACGTGAATTTGAGCAAGAAATGAAGGAGATATGAAGAATCTAAAGTTGGATCAAAATGGAGGCAGGGGTTTTGGTTTCTTAAGGATGAAGAAAGTGATTTGTGTTTGAGTGAGTAATGAATTAGGTTAGTAGAGTATGAGATGTGTATGGGAAAAAGTCAACAAAAGTCAAAGACGGCTCAAAAGTCAAGAAAAAGTCAAAGACGGCTCAAGACGGGTTTTACTTGAAAACTCGCGGAAATTCCAAATACGAACTCGGAAATTCTAAATTCGACTCGGAAAATTAATTTCTAAATTAAAACCAAATTTCGCTGAAAAGTATCCGTAAAATATTTTTACTATAAAAATAGGGTACATTTGCGGGTGTTACACCTAATGTCCTTTGTGATCTGTCTCGAGATATTTCCACCCCGATCACATAGGACGCCTCTCCCATATCTTTCATCTCAAAGTTGCTTGATAGGAAATCTTTAGTTTGACGTAATAGTCCCAAATCACTGCTTGCTATAAGTATGTCATCGACATATAGGACCAAAAATGCAAACTTACTCCCACTGATCTTCAGGTATATACACTGATCAACAGTGTTTTCTTGAAACCCAAAGGAGGTAATTGTATTATGGAACTTAATATACCATTGTCGAGAAGCTTGCTTAAGTCCATAAATGGACTTCTTTAATATACAGACTTTGTCCTCTTTGCCATCAATAATGAAGCGTTCAGGCTGAGCCATGTAGACTTCTTCTTCCAAACTCCCATTCAAGAATGTCGTTTTCACATCCATTTGATGTAGCTCTAAGTCAAAATGAGCTACAAAAGCTAAAATGATCCGTAATGAATCCTTCTTAGAAACTAGAGAGAAGGTTTTATTATAATCAATGCCTTCTTTCTGATTAAAGCCTTTAGCTACCAGTCTGGCTTTATGTCGTTCAATATTACCCAAGGAGTCGCGCTTGGTCTTAAAGACCCACTTGCAGCCGACAGCCTTATGACCTACTGGTAAATTGACCAACTCCCAGACCTTATTCTTAGCCATAGACTCCATCTCATCTTTCATGGCATTAATCCATTTATCGGAATCATTAGAATTCATAGCTTGTGAAAACGTAACCGGATCATTATCAATACTAATGTCAAATTCACAGTGTTGTAGATATACATAGTCATCTGTAGTAGTTGGCTTTCTAGGTCTTGTGGACCTTCTTAATACTATTTCAGGGGCTGTTTCAACAACTTCAGTGGCAACGTTATCATTCTGGAGTGGAGGGTCATCAACGTTAGGTTCCACAGTATTGACTGGGTCAATATTATCATTATGTGGAACTTCATCAATTGAAATTGGGGGCAAGGAAGCTGGAATTGCCACCCTAACTTCATTGACTATGACATCCCTTACCTGATCACTCCCACTAACTTCGCCATTCTCAAGGAATTTGGCATTTCTGGTTTCCACAATTCTTGTTTTGTGTGTAGGACAGTAAAACCTATACCCTTTAGACTTTTCTGGATAGCCGATAAAGAACCCACTAACGGTTCTTTGATCGAGTTTCCTTTCATGTGGATTATAAATGCGTGCCTCTGCTGGGCATCCCCATACATGCAAATGTTGAAGACTCGGTTTCCACCCTTTCCACAGTTCAAATGGTATCTTTGAAACTGCCTTACTGGGGACCCGGTTTCCAACATATACATCAGTCATAAGGGCATGCATCCACAGCTTCATGGGTAAGTTGGTATAACTCATCATTGTCCTCACAACCTCTAATAGGGTTCGATTACGCCTCTCAGCTACACTATTCAGCCATGGAGAACCAGGATTTGTGTACTGAGGGACAATACCCAAACTTTCAAGGAGTCTTGCAAAGAGACCAGGATGTTGTCCTGATTCATTATATTTGCCATAATATTCACCACCTCTATCTGACCTTATGATTTTCACTTTCTTTCCCAATTGCCTTTCCACCTCCTTAATGTAAACCTCTAAAGCGTTTACTGATTGAGATTTTTCATGCAAAAGGTAAAGATAACAATAGCGTGAATAATCATCGATAAAGGTGATGAAATATTTCTCTCCGCTCATGGAGGGAACATTAAAAGGACCACAAATGTCTGTATGTATAATTTCTAATAGCGCAGTGCTTCTTGTGGACCCTTTCTTGGTGTGTTTGGTTTGCTTACCTTTAATGCATTCCACACACGTCCCAAAATCCGTAAAGTCAAGAGAAGGTAACAAATTGTTTTTAACCAATATGTTCATTCTTTCTCTTGAAATATGGGCCAAACGTTTATGCCACAAGAAGGAGGAACTTTCATTAGATCTTCCACGTTTCGAACCAACATTATTATGCAGAGAAACATTATGAGAAACACAAAGAGATTCTGAAAACAATTTATCTAAATAAATTCGATACAATCCGTTTTCTAAAATCCCATAACCAACAAAAATATTGTCTCGATACATACTGAAACAACCTTGTCCAAAACATAATTTAAAACCATTATTATCTAACTTAGAAACTGAAATTAAATTGCGTCCGAAGGAGGGAACATAAAGTGTATCCTCCAAAATCAACCTAAATCCAGTGCTTAATTCCAAGCTAAACCTTCCAATGGCTTCTACTGAGGCTTTTTCTTTATTCCCCATGTATAAGGAGGCCTCATTTGGATTTATGGTTCTTGTCATAAGGTGTGACAACCCTCGCGAATGCGGAATAATAAATCAAACAAGCATGTGAATTGTAATGCGGAAATAGGTAGTTTTTAAAAACTTTTATACATGCAAGTTAAATAACACGAGGTGTGTCAAAATATTACAACTAAGTACGGAATATACAATAAAGAGACGGGGTCTCTTCAAAAGTTAGCAAAGAACAAGTGTTTAACAAAAACTAGCTACTATCGTCTAGAGGTGAACTTCCAGGGACAACGCCCGCTAGCTCACACCCGAACCCCAAAATATCAGATCCAAAAAGTCATCCATAGCATGCAACCTGTTCATCCATGAAAAACATGAATGCCACAGTCAGTGGGGAGTAACTCCGGGTTCTCCCAGCCATATTACATCAAACGTACATATAAGGAAATACAAAAGTAAAGCATGCATACATATAAATATACATGTGAATTGCTATAAGAACAAATAGGCAATACGAGATATAATGATAAGATCATATAGAAATCAATTCCGTAACCATCATGTTATTCCAAGACTCGGGATAGACACTCTTAGGCAATCGAATACGCTCACTAGGGCTTGCATCTCACCGTTAGCGGTATAAGATTGATAAGATTGAGACTCGACAGACAAACCAGTCAAGTCATGCGATGATTACACAAATCCAACATATTATCATCCATTCACGAATCAAGACCTTGACGGTGTCAAGTCATGCAATGACCATGAATACAATCATGAAATCACACATTCAAAGACAACGACACAAAGACGACCTTTCTCACGGTAAATGAAACGCACTAGCATCGTGTACATGGCAAGTATGATTAAAAGGCATCCACGGGATAAAATACATTTGTAACGCATACACGATCACATTTCGTATATGTTCCCTAATTTCCTCCGTTAGGACACGATAATAAATATCCGGTCCTAGTCTAAACCTGGCCAGGATCTCGGAATAAACGTGTTCCGATTCGACATGCGATAAAACGTTTCGCATCCAAGACTCGGGCAATCATAGACGCCGAGTACCCCAAATTCGGTCGACATTCACGAAAGAGGCGGAAAAGAGCTCTAGCCACATAACAAGCGGTACGCTACATGCAAATAACACCACCTCGCAAGTATACAACATTTGACGGCCGGGTCGATCAACGCATAGCGTTCAACTCCCAACAACGTCGTCATATGCCCACTAACACATGCATTTAAGCAGTAGGATACCTCTCCGTTCCGACATTCCAGCCTTACGAACAGAAAGGTAGCCAAGGGAATGAGAATACAAAGCACAAGACAAAATAGTGCTCAAACCGACTCATTTGTAAAAACCGACTCAAAGTGGGAACATATCGAAAACCGTCACAAAACATGTGATACATGCGAAAGAGATATCATATATCCAAAACATGAATATTATAAGACATTACGTAAAATTACACGGTAAACGGATCATGCGAACTATTATAAATTACGAGTTTTTGAAGTTGAAGGAAAAAATGTACAGCCGTGTTCCAGGCCGGGCTGGAGACCGGCGGCCGGTGGGCCGGCTCAGAACACAGGGTAAAATCCAAAAACAGAGGAAAAGGGGTCTGGGCCGGTCAGTCGACCGGCGGCCGGTCGACCGGCTCAGACAATCATACCAAACTCACAACTCCAACACTGATGTGTTCCAGGCCGGTGGATGGACCGGCGGCCGGTGGGCCGGCCTGGAGCACCATATCATGCAAAAACCAAAATTTCCAAATGAGTTTCTGATGTGTTCCCAGCCGGTGGTCAGACCGGCGGCCGGTCGACCGGCTGGGAGCACTTCTTCACCCGAGAGCTTCCAAAGCTCAACCAATTCATTTCAAAACTCAATTATACTTCCAATAATCATCAACAATCAACATATATCATCAATAATCATCATATAACATCATTCATTAATCATAGCATGGTATCTAAACTTCCTAATCGTATTCTAATACGATTTCTAGCATATAAACATGTAAAACACGTAAGTAATACCGAGTAACCCTTCACCGTTACCTTTAGCGTCTCTAATGATCGTCAAGCTCCTCTTCTATAAGGAAATAGTCTTTGTCGGGATCTTGGAGGTCGCCACCTACAATTAGATCGTAAAAAGATGAATAAAGTTCATCTTGAGAAAGACGGAATGCTTAAAAAGCGAGAAAGACGATAATTTTATTATCAATACGGATAGAGGAAGGTACGGGAGGAAGAATAAGATGAACTTACGTAAATTCTATCGAGTAACGAAGAAACTACGCCAATTCTAAGATTGAAATCAAAGAGGGAAAAAGTTGCTTAAGGAAGAAGAAAGAAAATGTGTTTGATTTTTGTGTTTAATGAAGAATTAGGTTAAGGAGGGAGTTGAGTGAGTTGTGTAGGAAAAGTCAAAGACGATTTCCAAAGTCCAGAAAAGTCAAACTAGACTGAAGACGGCTTTTTCATGGAATCTCGCAGAAATTCCGAATACGAACTCGGAAATTCTAAATTCGACTCGAAACTTAAAATTATAAATTATAACTTAAAATTACTGAAAAGGTTTCGTAAAATATTTCTACTAGAAAAATAGGGTACATTTCCGGGTGTTACATAAGGAATCCCTGCAAGGAATTCGAAATGTGTACATTAGAGCCTGTATCTAGCCACCAAGTGTTAGAAAGAACTTCAACATAATTTGATTCGAAACATACTAAAGCCAAAGGCTTACCCTTCTTCTCGAACCAATTCTTACGCTTTATGCAGTCTTGCTAAAAGTGCCCAGGTTTTCTACAGAAAAAGCAACTTTCCTGCTTCTTAATTTCCTTCTTTACGCCAGATGCAGACGGTTTATCAGAAGGGCTTGGCTTAATGCCCTTTCTGTTTCCAAACTTACCTTTAGATTTCCCGCTTACATGATGCACATGATGTGCCTGGGATAAACCACCATTCTTACTTGAGGCATCAGCCTCATCTTTCTGTTTGATTCTTGCTGCTTCCTGAACCAATTTATTGGTCAATTCATTAACACTCCAAATTTCTTTAACGGTGTTGTAATGAAGGTGAAAAGCATCAAACTTATCTGGTAGAGAGTTGATTATAAACTGGGCAAGGAATGGATCCTCAACTTTCATGCCCAGTTTTCCCAACTTAGCTGCCAGATTCGTCATATGCAGCACATGTTGCTGCATGGTGGTCACATTCTCGTTATACTTAGCAGTGGTAAGTTCAGACATAAGTCTTCCAGCTACCGCTTTATCGGTAGTCTGAAAGCGTTCCTTAATGATTTCCATATACTTACTTGCTGTAGTACAGCCTGTCTCCGAAATGGAGAACTTAATGTTTTGTGCAGTGGTAAGTCGTAAAAACTTTAAGCAAAGACTGTCACATTTCTTCCACCAGTTATACTCATCAAGTACTTCTTTACTCGCATCTGAAGCTGGTTCAGCAGGAGCTGTTCCAGTAAGCACCTGATCAAGTTCAAGAATACCTAAATAGAACTCAAGATGCTCCTTCCATTCTGAGTAATTAGTACCATCAACTTGTGGTACTGCTTGGACACAGTTATTGAGAGAGCTTTGCAATGGTACTGCATTATGAATAATGCTCAGAACATTAGGCTTTGAGTTTATCACACAATAGCAATTATGACTAAGACTTAAAACTTAATTGAGTAACTCATAAACATTCATTAAGCAAGTGCAGTATCTGTGGACAACCTACGCATGCTTAATTTCATAATCAAGTATACTCTCTTTAATGAGTGTTCCACTTTAATGTCAGGTTACCTGTGGGTAAAACCTTAATACGAGTTATTTCACCCCATTAGATGTTTAGTCGGATATTCACTGCATAATTTGAGTCCACTATGGTGAACATCAACATAATGTGAATGCCCAATTTTATTACATTATGAGATCTGATCGCGTACGAGATGAATTCACTGTGGTGAATTTCAACACGTCATAATGCGGAGGTCTCCTTTAATCGATACATAAGATATAATTAATGTATAATTGATATATAATAAGAATGTACGCTACATAAATTAATTCTATAAGCATAACAACATAATATTATACGAGCATACAATAAAAACAAACAGTAAGTATCGAAACAGCACGGGAAGACCTCGACCGAGTAAAACAGCAGCTCGATCGAGTAGAAAATAAAAAAAAACACCTCGATCGAGAAAGCTTTAGCTCGATTGAGAACAAGGCAAAACGGAACCACTCGATCGAGTACACCATCAGTTCGATCGAGCAACAGCAAAACAGAAAAGCCTCGATCGAGTAAACAGTTAGCTCGATCGAGCAACAACAAAACAGAAAAGCCTCGATCGAGTAAACAGTTAGCTCGATCGAGCAACAACAAGAATAAACCGCCTCGATCGAGTGAAGCATTAGCTCGATCGAGTAGGTTAGAGATCAGACGACATTCATACGCATAATAATCATAATAAATCATACAAATCGAATTAGGCAGCGCATAAAAGTCATCATAAATCATATAGTAATCATCATAGATCAATTAAAAACGAAATAATTCGATTAGGGCAGCGGAAACGATTATGGTATAAGGATACAATATTTATCATAAGGGTATACAATCAATTATGAATGAATGTTACAACATCATGATTAAAGCATTAAATTCATTCATAAAAACATAATTAGAACATTAATCAGAATTACAACTATAATCACAATCTTGCTTTGATACCACATGTAAACATAAATTATAGGATCTTGATTATAATGATAATTACTGAGAGATACTTACGTGGTGCAGCCATCAGATCTGATAACAAAATCACTTGAGAAAGATAAAGAATAAACCCTTATTGATTTGCCTTCTCCTGCCTTCCTTATTCTCTAATTCACTTTCTTTATGTGTGTTTCTAATATGAATGAATTAGGTTAAAGCTCAAACAGGTGTGCTTATATAGAGAGGTGGCAGGAGGGGCTTAATAGAATAAGTGGGCATGTATGTTAATGGCCTGTAAACATTAACCGTAATCCACTTAAACTAGGACTCCTATTAAAAACCCGAAACAATATATTTAACCATTATTTAATTAAGGCGACTGATATCAGTAATTAGGTCCACATCATAGAGAATTAAATAATAATATAATAGTTCTTACATTTATTTGTAATATTATAAAAAATGTTAATTATACAAAATATGAAATAAAAGAGTAGAGAAAACTTATTTAAATTGGGACCCTCGGGCCTATTTGGATTGTCTCTGAATGAATCTCGACTTTGTCTTAAATTATTGGCTCTTATATTATACACTTATAGAACTAGGACGATTTACATGTTTGTGGTTTGATTTTGAATATGGGGTAGTATATATTTGAGACAGGTCTTTTGGGAAGGTATTGAATTTCTGGCCTTGTGTTTATATTTGATATTTTCGTCGGTCCCCAAACTCTGAGATGGAGTTTTCTATTTATACTTAGTTGGGTACGTAATTCGTCCGGATGTGAAATTAGTGATAAAATTTGACGTGCTCTCAGAATTTGACTTGCTCTCATAATTTAGTCCTCTGTATACACATTGTTGATTGAGGAACCTGCTTTTTTGATTTTTTATTTATAGCATCTTTTCCCGGATTTTTATCTTCTTTATTTGGGTACGGTTAGCCAATATTATTTGCTATATCACAAAGTTCACAAGATGGCACGTCACATTAAGTCATTAATTTTCCGTGTACCACTACTATACATGTTTTTGCACTTCTCAAGAAAATGGTTTTTTTTGTCAAACACAACCTTTAAAAAACTTTTTTCTCCAAACACCACATTTAAAAACACTATTTATCAAACACAACCTTTAAAAACCATTTTTGTCCAAACACGGCAATTTGGCCGGACTTTGACTAATATTAAAGAAAGTCGGCGATGAGTCAACTTTAATTAGGTTATCGCGTGTGAATAATTTCCCTCTCTACATTCTTTCACTTTCACTCTTTCTTTTCACCTCTCTCTTTGACAAAAACATCTTAATCTATATCTAACAGTTAGCTTTTTACATATTAGTCAACTAAATTCAGATCATTATCTTGTGTTTATCGAAAGAAACCTGATTGAGGATTTTTGTTGATTGTAGATTTTTGCTGATTGAACTCACCTGCAATCAAACTGATTGAGTATTTTTGCTAAAAAATTAAATTAGTGTTTGCTTTTTTCTGATTAAACTCACATGCAATCAAATTCATCTTTTTATTCTTCTTCCTTAGAAGTTTCAATTTCACAGTTATTTCATCAATTTTAGCCTCACAACAACATTTTTTGTCTTCTAATCGTTCCAATCTTATTTTTTGTTCCGCAATTTTCGACTTCAAACCCTCAACTTTATTCATGGGATCGTCAACCCACTTGAAACAGTTGCAACCACGCATTCCAGTACCCGGGTGATAAAACTTACATGTTAAAAACCTTATACATGGATTTATTTCCGTCATAGAAGTTTTCAAAGACATTTGAAGGAGCAGAGTTGTTGACGAAGAAAGTGAGCTCCTACTTGACATTACTAACACATAAGAACTTTAAAGGGGTTGGGTTTAAAGGAGAGAAAGATGAAGGTACGGAGAGAAAGAGTGTTTGGTGAATATTAAATAGAAAGAGGTTGATAAATAAATGGAGGGAAAATGAAAAGAAGAGGGAAGTGAAATGAAGGTAAAACAAAAAAATAAAGTCAAACAAGGTTCACACGTGCCAGACATTTTAATTGCCGAAAATCAACTAGGTGAACGGAATCCGGCCAAATTGTCGTGTTTGGACAAAAAATGGTTTTTAAAGATTGTGTTTGATAAAATGACTTCAAAACTAGCTCAAAATATCGTCGTAAAATCGAGTTTATAAACTTGTTTTAAAACATCGTTTTAAACAAATTTAAGACGGTAACATGGAAGAATTCAAAGTTGACTTTTCAAGTCGGGTTTTAACAAATATCTATTTTGTTTTCAATAAAATAAATGAAAACTCAATTTTTAAAATGAAATAAAAAAATGAATCTTATTTGAGACGGAAATAAATTTTAAATTTCATTTAAAATAATGACGACGCCCATTCCATATCGTATAACGGACCACAAATAATGACGATGTCAAACGAGAAATACATGTCGACATGTCGCCCTATCATCATCGGGTGTTTGGCGAGATTTCTATAAAGGCATGTATCGACGGATGCATGTATCGACGAATACGTGTATTTACAGATTGGATGATGTGGGTTATGATATGACTGTGCCATGTTGATTGTAGTTTGGTTGATTGATTGTGTTGTGATATGTTTAATGTATGGGAGTGGGTATTTATATAAAACGCTTGTGGGAACCGACTCCATAAACTCTTTGGGTCGCTCTTCATGGTCCCACGATGAAAGAGACAATGAACATGGTTATGACCTTGTCTGGGGTGACCTATTACGGAAGGGCTCATATAGTGATTCCTATGAGATTGATTATGTTCATGTAAACTGCGCGCTGTTGTTGTTGTTGTTTTAACTACCGTGACCCATACGATATTTCCAGCATATGACGAGTAGGTTATGAGCAGGTTTAATGATGATATGCTATGATGGTTGTTTGGGCTTGCACGCAGATCCATCGCGAGTTGGCTTATTACCTTGTTTAGCTTATCTAGTATTGTTGAGTTGGACTTGATTTGTGGTTGAAGCCGTTGAATTGTATTTTCTTTTGGACTTGTACTTTAGGATTTGAGAACCTTGTATCCTTTGTTTGACTTTTACTTTTGTTATGATAATTTGTTAAGACTCAATTTGGTACATTCTACCCTCCGAAAACTGAGGCGTGACACTCACCCACGCTTGGTCTGACCAATGCTGCAGCTGTTTTCATGGATCTTATGAATCATGTTTTTAATCCTTAGCTCGATAAATTCTTGGTAGTTTTCATTGATGATATTGTAATACTCCGTATTTCTATGTGTTGGGGCTCGACCGAGTAAGGCTTACTCGACCGAGTACATAGTGTACTCGGCCGAGTATAGGCTACTCGACCGAGTAGATTTGGCTGGTGTCTTAAGTTATATTCTGATCTTGCGTACTCGGTCGAGTGATATCGGAACTCGACCGAGTAAGTCGTACTCGAGCGAGTACGACGGATTTCAGGGTTTAGTCGAACGGTTGATTAAGGGTTTGTAAGAGGAATTAGTTTTTCATAATTTTGTTTACGTTCTTAATTACAAAACCCTACTCTCTCAAAACTCTCCCTAATTCCTCAAGAAACCTTTCATTATCTCGTGCCGGATCTGATCTTTTGCTACGTCGGTTGATTGCTTGGTAAGTATTATTGATTATTATTTGATTGTATTGCGTTTGCAACCGTAATGAGATTTGGGGGAAGGGAATTGTGATGATTGATTGTATGATTATGAATTGTATAGGAGGGAATTGCTAAGGCAATTTTTAATGGCTTGCTTGCCATTCACGGAAAATTTGCAATAAGGTAGGGTTTCCCTACTCAGTAATTGTGTTGCTAATTGATGTTAAGAGATTTTATGATTCTTTATATGTAATTGATGATGGTGTTGATGGAGTTCAAGTAGATGTTTGCAGATGTTACTATGGTTACTAGTTTGGTGATTCCGTTGGGAGACAGATCACACCCCGAGTTCGCTTATGTGGTTATCCCGCCACGTGGGGGATGTTCACATTAATGTTCCGCGTTCTCTCGCTGCGGTGAGAGGGACTTTCGACGCCTGTGGCTGCGGTCCAGGTGAATTCGTGGTTTTGTAGAGCATGGATGGTAACCTAAGTCTACTGAGGTGTCCGCAGCGTTGGCCCTCCGGTTTCTCTTTATCTTGTTCTTATCTTTTATGTTGGTCGGTATATGCGAATACTGACCTTCTACTATTTTACAAAACTGTTGTGATCCATTGGGGGATGGTGAGCAGGTGATCGTTAGCATTGCGTTGGGATCGAGGATGAGATCATTGCGTCATGTCTTAGCTTCCGCCTAGTGTTTAAAGTCTTAAACATTGTTGTTTATTTATTAGTATATTATAATTATTGAGTTGGATTATTGGTCAGATGGTATGCCATCTGATTTGGGATTATGTATTGATATTTAAACATTGATTAAATAAACGTTGTTTCTTATTGCTTGTTTTGATATATACTACCTCGAGGAACCGAGATGGTAGCACTCCCATATGCTAAGGGGGTCTTATAAGAAGGCACCTTGGTGTATGGTGGTGTTACAAAGTGGTATAAGAGCGATAGATTTTAGAAACTAAAACCAATGAACCCAATGAACTAGGAATGTCTAATAAAATGAACCCGGGTAGGAGTCATAGGGAGCTACCGCAAAGATTCGGGAGACGTCACGGGATCGCACTCTTGCCCCTATAGCTCTTACTTGGTCACCATGTGAAGTGTCGGGGCGTTACGTGTCTTTAATATTGTTCATATGTGCATGTTGAGAATATGTGACATGAAGGTGAATGTGGAATGGAGTGGAGGATGATTGTGACATGTGTGTATCACATGAGGTTGGCATGGATGATGTAGTGAGATATGAACTACAGAAGATGTGATGTGATTACTTGTTGCGCATGAAATATGATGACATAATATGAGCTTATATGAAATGAATTATGTGTGGAAGTGATGACTTTTGGCATGATAAGATGTTGTTAATGAGCATGTAATATGTGTGAATAGTGTCAACTTTGACATGAGGTTATGCATATTATTGTCAATCATGGTATATATTTGAGTTCCATGTGACTATGTGAGTATGTATGAGGTTAATATGAGTTGAATAATGTATTTAAGCATGAGAATTTGGTATAAAGTGTTATGTATGTGATTATGCATATGTGATTGTTGTACGGGGGCTGTGATATTGCATGACTCGAGCAAGTGGGGGCAGGGTACTCGACCGAGTAGTGGCTACTCGACCGAGTACCTTGACACTCGATCGAGTGAGGAAAGCGGATGTAAAACTTTACGTCCTAAAAATGGTGACTCGACCGAGCGCATAGTGACACTCTACCGAGTATATGAGACTCGACCGAGTACCATTATGACTCGACCGAGCAAACGTCCCTGTATATTTTGGACGAATACTGATCTAGGTCACCCGGCCGAGTGTATGTTGTCACTCGACCGAGTGCTTTTTTTTACTCGATCGAGTGAAAATCCCTGTATGTTTAATTATAATTGTGTAGTTGGTGAACTCGACCGAGTACCAGTAGTACTCGATCGAGTGAGGTTGACTCGGCCGAGTGGCTTGTTATACTCGACCGAGTGTTTTTATGTCAGGACCGTAGTCCACTTTTAGCCGTAGGCTTGTGCTTATGTGTGCCATTCTTATTGAAGATATCATTCCTGCAACGAGAGTTAGTGCGTCAGCTGCAATTTCAGAGTACAGTGCTGAAAAGGTTGCCAGAATCGTCGAACAGAATAAGGCGCCCACAGAGGCCCTTACGATTGTGGGTGGTAATAAGGAGGTGGAAGTGAATGCTACTACCATAAGCACTGCCATCGCCCATCACCGACCCACTACCTATGAGGGTGTCGGTGCGCCGCATCTATTAGATGATTGGCACCGCGAGATGGAGAGCATCTTCGAGGTCGTTGACTGCCCAGTGAATCTATGCGTGGAGCAAGCCGAGTTCTACCTAAGGGGTCACGCGGGAAAGTAGTGGTTCCTGAGAGAGAGAAGCTATGAAAGATTACTATGAAGTTGAAGGGGTATTCGGAATCCCCTGGAGAGATTTCAAGACAGAGATGAGGCCGGAATTTGTTCTCGAGCATGTGAGGGGGAAGCTGAGGTCCGAATTCGAGATCTTTCGAATGGCTGAAAAGATGTCCGTGACAGAGTACTACAACAAGTTCATGGAGTTGGCAAGCTATGCCGATGAGATGCAATGGAGTCAAAAGTCTTTAGCTGAGAAGGTTTTGAAGGGATTGGTGTTTAGGGTCATGAAAAAGCTACCAGTGTCGGTTGCTTCTGACCTTAAGGAAGCCTATAAGATGGCAAGGCGGGCTGAGAGGTTGGCAATTATGACAAAGAACGCAAGAGAGGCGATAAAGGGTGGTAAGAGAAAGAAAACAAGCGAAGGTAGGGGTAACTCTTCCTACAAGAAGGTAAATTATTCGCAGGCAAGATCCTATTTTAGTGGGGGGTGGCTACCGTCGAGAACAGCAGTTTGGAGGAAATGGTGGAAGGGCCGCTAGTGAGAGTTCTGGGATGAAGTGCTTTAGTGGTGGCGGTTTAGGCCACAAGAGGTTCGAGTGTCCGTCCGGGGGTGGAAGTAGGGGTTAGCAACCCTCATATCAGAGGAGTTATTCTCATAGCATGGCTAGTAATCGACCTGCAGGTTCATGGAACGGGCAGGGGAATAAGAGTGGGACCGGCGGTGGTTATAACTGCTATGGTAGTTATCAGAGGCAGAACAAAAACAACAACAACAACCACAATGGGGAGAAACATAGTTCGGCTTCCAATACATTGGTATCTGCAAGCACAGTGCAAGGGAGCCGCCAAAAGACCAGTGGCAAGCTGTTCATGATGGAAAAGAAAGCGGCAGAGGCAGACGCGCAAGTAATTACCGGTACTTTCCTTGTTAATAGTATTCCTACTTTTGTCTTATTTGATTCGGGGGCAACCCATTCTTTCATTTCAAGGAGTCATGTTTAACTGTTGGGGTTGGGAGATAGTGGGTCGGTAAATGATGAGGTATTTATACCTTCTAAAGAGTCTGTATCCTGTAATAAGTTGTTTAGAGGGGTGTCCATGATTTTGGGGAAAATGGAGTTTCCTATAGATTTGTTTGAATTTCTGTTAAGACGGATTTGAGGTCATTGTCCGGATGGAGTGATTGGGTAGATATAAAGCTAATATAGACTCTCATCAGAATAAGGTGTCATTAAGGGGACCAAAGGGAGTTAGGGTGTCGTACCGAGGGTTTGTGGTGAAGCCTAAGGTGAAGTTGATAGCGACTATTACATTGAAGACCTACCTAAAGAAGGGCTGCCAGATGATCTTATGTCATGTGAGAGACACCATAGTTGAGGAGCCGACAACAGACCAGATTGTAGTGGTGAGTGAGTTCGATGATTTTTTTCCATATGAAATCCCGGGATTACCTCCGAAGAGAGATGTGGATTTTGGCTTGGATTTGAAGTCGGGTACGGGACTGATTTCTAAGGCCCCGTATCGCATGGGACCGACGGAGTTGGAGGAGTTAAAGAAGCAACTTAATGAGTTACTGGACGAGGGATACATTAAACCTAGTGTATCGGCGTGGGGTGCACCAGTTCTATTAGTTAAGAAGAAGGATGATAGCTTACATTTATGCATTGATTACTGTGACCTAAACCATGTGATGGTGAAGAATAGGTATCCATTACCTAGGATTATTTATTGATTCGACTAGGTGATGAAAGCTAGGGTGTTCTCGAAGATAGATTTGATGACGGGGTACCATCTGCTGAGAATAAAGGATGGTGAAATTCCGAAGACGACGTTTCGTTTGAGGTATGGGCATTATGAGTAGGTGGTGATGCCGTTAGGGTTGTCGAATGCACCAACGGTATTCATGGGTTTTATGAACGGGAACTTCGGTCTATATTTGGACATGTTCGTGGTGGTATTCATCAATGACATCTAGGTCTATTCTAAGACTAAGAAGGAGCATGCACAGCATCTGAGGATCGTGCTGCAGACCTTGAGGGATAACTAGTTGTATGCCAAGTTATCTAAACGCGAATTCTGGTTAGAGAAGGTGGCTTTCTTGGGGCATGTGATATCGAAGGAAGGAGTAATGGTGGATCCGAGTAAGATTGAGACTGGGTATGATAGGAGGTTTGTGAAGGACTTCTTGAAGATAGCTAGACCTATGACGACGTTGACGAGGAAGAAGAACAGGTTTTGTTGGGATAAAGGTTGTGATACGGCGTTCCAAACCTTAAAGGTGCGTTTGACCATAGCTCCTATTTTGGCACTACCTGTGGAAAACAAGAATTTTGAGGTGTATACGGACGCATCAAAGTGTGGATTTTTGTGTGTGTTGATGCAGAATGGGAAGGTGATTGCTTATACGTCGAGATAGTTGAAGCGTTATGAGGAGAATCACCCTACTCATGATCTTGAGTTAGGTGCGGTGGTCTTCGCGCTGAAGATTTGGAGGCACTATTCGTATGGTGCCACTTTCAAGGTGTTTTCAGACCATAAGAGTCTGAAGTACATTTATACCCAGAAGGAGCTGAATATGAGGCAGCGGCGATGAATGGAGCTGATTGGGGATTATGACATGAAGATCATCTACCATGAAGGAAAGGCTAATGTAGTTGCTGATGTCTTGAGTCAGAAGAGTGTACATTCTTTGTGTACGGCGATGTCCTTGGTGAGGTTGAGGGATTGGGTAGCAAAGATGGGGATCCATGTGATTCGAAAAGGGGATGCTACTAGTGTTCTAATTATTGAGCCTGGGTTATATGATGATATTGGGAGCAAGCAGTTAGAGGATCCGAATATTCAGTTGTGGAAGAAAAGAGTAGAGGAGGGTACTACTCCTAGATTTTTGATTCATGGTGATGGGAGTCTGAGGTTTGAGGGCCGATGGTGTGTACCGACCGATCCAGAGTTGAAGAAAGTTATTTGACTGAGGATCATTGTACTCCTTAATCGGTTCATCCGGGTGGGGGTAAGTTATTCAAGGATCTGAAGAAGACTTTTAAGTGGCCGGGAATGAAGAAGGAAGTCAACGACTCAAAGGGGAGCAAAGGAGACCGCAAGGTAAGATTCAGTCCTTCGAGGTGCCGGAGTGGAAATGGGAGTCTATATCCATGGACTTTGTGGTGGGACTTCCGAGATCGCAGAAGGGGAATAACATGATTTGGGTGATCGTGGATCGGTTGATCAAGTCGGCCCATTTCGTGCCTATGAAGGATACTTGGAGCAAGATGGAGCTCGCGTTGGGTTATAGAAAGCATGTGGTGAAGCTACATGGAGTGCCTAATGACATAGTTTATGACCAGGATGCAAGATTAATTTCTAAATTCTGGAAGGAACTGCAGAGTTGAAGGGAACGACATTGAAGACGAGTACAACATTTCATCCTGCGACGGATGGCCAGACGGAAAGGACGATCAAGAAATTAGAAGACATGCTGAGGGCATGTGTGCTATCTTTCGGTGGGAGCTGGGAAGATAATCTAGATTTGATAGAGTTTTCTTACAACAATAGCTATCATTCTGGTATTGGGATGACACCGTATGAGGCTTTGTATGGGAGGAGATGCGGGAGTCCTATTTGTTGGAATGATAGTGCTGAGGCATTAGTTCTTGGACCCCAGATGATCCAGGACATGATCAGGCAAGTGATGCTGTTTGGCCAGAAGATGAAAGCAGCGCAGGATCGCCAGAAGAGCTATGCAGATCTTCATAGCAGGGATATCGAGTTCCAGGTGGGGGACAAGGTTCTTTTGAAGGTGTCACCTCTGCGTGGGGTCCTGAGATTCAGGAAGAGGGGAAAGCTATAGATCCCTATGATATTTTGGATCGGGTTGGAGAGGTGGCTTATCGGATGGCCTTACCACCTGCTCTTGATCGGGTCCATAATTTGTTCCATGTGTCGCAACTGAGGAAGTATGTGAGTGACCCGTCTCATGTTCTTGAGGCCAAGACTATCGAGCTGTATCAGGCACTCACCTATGTGGAAGGTGCCAAAGGAGATATTTGATCGAAAGGTGCGCAAGACTAGGAATGGAGAGACGACGCTACTGAAAGTGTTATGGTATAACCATAACGTGGAGGAAGCAACTTGGGAGCCTGAAGCTGTAATGAGGGAGAAGTACCCGCATTTGTTTGAAGAGGTATGTTCGGTTACGAGGACGGAACCTTGTTCCTAAGGGGCGAATGGGATAGTTGCATTTTGATAGTTTTGTTATAGTAATGTTAGTGGTTATCGATGGGTAATATGCTTGTGTCATAGGTGATTTTGTTGTGTTGTGACATATGTTTAGGATATGTTGTGTTGTGTCTTTATGTGTTGTTGTGACATATGTTTGGCATATGTTGTCAGGTGTCTTGTTTTGATAGTTAGTAGGGGAGTTTTTGAGGTAGGAGTATGAGCTTTAAACTTCGAGGACAAAGTTCGTTCCTAAGGAGGGAAAACCGTAATACTCCGTATTTCTATGTGTTGGGGGCTCGGCCGAGTAGGGCTTACTCGACCGAGTATAGGCCGGTCGAGTATAGGCTACTCGACCGAGTGGATTTGGTTGATGTCTTAAGTTATATTCAGATCTCGCGTACTCAGCCGAGTGATATCGGCACTCAACCGAGTAAGTCGTACTCGACCAAGTACATGTTGTACTCGACCGAGTATGACGGATTTCAGGGTTTAGTTGGACGGTTGATTAAGGGTTAGTAAGAGGAATTGGTTTTTCATAATTCAGTTTACGCTCTTAATTACAAAACCCTACTCTCTAAAAAATCTCCCTAATTTCTCAAGAAACCTTTCATCATCTCATGTAGGATCTGATCTTTTGCTACGTCGGTTGATTGCTTAGTAAGTATTCTTTGTTATGATTTGATTGTATTGAGTTTGTAACCCTAATTTGATTTTGGGGAAGGGAATTAGGATGATTGATTGTATGATTATGGATTGTATATGAGAGGACTTCATAGAGGAACGCTTTTCATTTGCTTGCTCTCTATTCACGAAAATTTGCAATATGGTAGGGTTTTTCTACTCATTAATTGTGTTGCTAATTGATGTTATGAGATTATATGATTCTTCATATGTGATTGATGATGGTGTTGATGGAGTTCGGGTTGGTATTTGAAATGTTATTATGGTTACTGGTTTGGTGATTCCATTGGGAGAGGGATCTCACCCTGAGTTCTCCCCCGTGGTTATCCTGCCACGTGGGGGATGTGCACATTAATGTTCCGGGTTCTCTCGATGAGGTAAGAGGGGTTTTCGACGCCTGTGGCTGTTGTCCAGGGTCAATTGGTGGTTTTGAAGAGAAGGGATGGTAACCTGAGTTTACTGAGGTGTCCGCTGTGGAGGCCCTCCGGTTTCTCTTTTTCTTGTGCTTATTTTGTGCGTTGGTCAGTATATGCGAATACTGACCCTCTACTGTTTTACAAAACTGCTCTGATCCATTGGGGGATGGTGTGCAGGTGATCGCAAGTAATCGTTAGGATTGCGTTGGGATCGAGGATGGGATCACTGTGTCATGTCTTAGCTTCCGCCTAGTGTTTGTAGTCTTAAACATTGTTATTTATTTATTAGTACATTATAATTATTGAGTTGGATTATTAGTCAGATGGTATGCCATCTGTTTTGGGATTTTGTATTGACATTTAAACATTGATTAAATAAACGTTGTTTCTTATTACTTGTTTTGATATATACTACCTCGGGCATTCGAGATGGTAGCACTCTCATGTGCTAAGGGCGTCTTGTAAGACACGTTGGTGTATGAGGGTGTTACAGATATCATTGTGTATTCGAAGACTTGGGAAGAGCATGTGAAGCACCTTAGGATTTAATAGCAGACCTTGAGAGATAACCAATTGTTGGTAATTAACTCCAAATTTGAATTTTGGCTTGCGAAAGTTGCATTTCTCGGGCATGTGGTGTCTAAAGACGGGGTGTCCGTTGATCTTATAAAGGTAGAGGCCATTTTGAAATGGGTGGCGCTGAAGAATGTAGCCAATATTAGAAGTTTCTTTTGATTGGGAGGTTAGTACTGAAGATTTGTCAAAGACTTTTCAAAGATTGCAAGACCGACGACCACTCTTATGAGGAAAGATAATCGTTTCAAATGGGATGAGGGGTGTGAGTCGGTGTTCCTTACTCTCAAAAAGCGGTTGACCAAGATGTTGGAGCCAGTGTCCTCCACAGTTAGTGCAATAACATAAATAAATCTCTGTAGGTTCACAGGGTATACTTTGTATAATAATCAGTTGATTAACGTTTATCAATAACGGTTGGCTCGCTAGAAGTTTGACGTTATTGTCATTTTATTATGGCGGTGATCAACTGGTCCCTATAAGTCACACCTATAGGATGTGTCTGAGAGATGTGATTATATGAATAATATAGTCATATTGATGCCTTATACGACTAAAAGGTTAGTCGATGTATTTGACTAAAAGGTTAGTAAAAAATGATGATGATAGACGGATTAAACTGTTAATTCGTAAATTGAATATAAACTGTTATATTTAATTAATGTAAATAATGTTAGCTTAAACAAACTAATCAGTTAATTCGTGATTAAATATAAACCGTTATATTTAATTAAGCAAATGTATTACTCGTAATAATTATTGTAAATATTGTCAGACATGTATTAATAGATCGACTACAAAAGGTTGAGTGGACTTATTAATATGATGACGATATTAGTGATGATAATTATAATAATACAATGGATGTTATTTACTAGGTGTGACCGAAAAATATGAAGCAATAAATGGATATATCTAGTCGGTCCAAATCGGTTTGGAAAGGATCCAAATTGCAATTTCTTATTTGAGGAAAACCTAGCTAGTATGATTAGGAGAGAATAAAAAGAAAAAAAAATACCTAGGGTTTGGAATTGAAAAAGTGACGGCACAAATATCAAACCTAGGGTGATTTTTCTCTCAATTTTTCCTCTCTAGATCTATCATCAAACCTCACATAAAATTAGCGGTAATTTTGTATAATCGTTCTAGCACGATTAAGGCATATCAAGGAGCATCTTGGGTGCAACTAGTAGGAGATATCATACCTTTGATATTGTTCTTAGGCCAATTTGCAAGGACCAAAGGTTGATTTTTATCTCTTATTCATATTGTTATTTTCATATATGACTCGTTATTTCGTATCTTATAATTTTGTTATAATCCTGAAATTTAGAGGAGAAATATACGGATATTTTCCCACACAAGACCCTGGTGCTTGCTCTACCGCATGGTATCGAAGATTTCAAGGTCTACACCGATGCTTTAAAGCTTAGTCTTGGATATGTTCTTCATCAAGGAGGGAAAGTAATTCCTTATGCTTTGCGTCAACTCAAGTCCTATGAAGAGAATTACTCTACCCATGATCTAGAGTTCAGAGCGGCGGTGTTATCCTTGATGAAGTTTAGAGAAGAGGTGAAGAAGATGGGTATTTTATGATTACAAAAGGAGAAGGCATGGGAGACTTGTTTATTGAGGCAAAATTTTAGGAAAACAATTCAAGCCCAACAGCTTTTTTATTGGAGGATTGTGGGGTGGAAGGAAGATGTTGAGAAAGGAGAAGCTTCGAAGTTCCAATTCTTGAAGATGGTAGTTTAAGATTTCGATGGTAGATGGTGTTTGACGAGTGAGGATGAACTGAAGGGACAGAACTCCACGTATTCAGTTCACCATGGGGGTGACATGCTCTACAAATATTTTATGAAGACCTTTTGGTGGACAGGTACGAAGAAAGAAGTGGCGGAATTCGTTGCAAGATGTCTCACTTGTTAAAAGGTAAAGATTGAGCATAAAAGACCGCAAAAGAAAGTTCAATCTCTAGATGTGTCGGAGTGGAAATAAGAATCAATATCAAAGGATTCCGTTGTTGGGTTGCCGAGGACTTCAAACGGGAATAATATGATTTGGGTCATCGTCGATCGATTGACTAAATCCACTTACTTTGTGCCAATGAAGGATACTTTGTATAAAGTGGATCTAGCGAATGGTTATCGTCGTCCTATCCGATCGTCAAGCTTTATGGAGTTCTGAAAGATATCGCTTCCAATCGAGATGAAAAGTTTATTTCCATATTTTGGCAAGAGCTTCAAGATTCTTTGTGTACCAAATTATAAATGAGCACGGCCTTTCATCCGGCTACAGATGGGCAGACGGAGCGGACTATTCAGACTCTAAAAGATCTTCTTCGATCGTGTCCTTTGGAGTTTGAAGGATCAAGGGAAGATAGGTTGGATTTTATGGAGTTTTTATATAATAATAGCTTTCATGCTAGTATTACTATGGTTGCTTTTGAAGCTTTGTATGAGAGGAGGTGCAAGAGTCTGACTTGTTGGGATGATATATCCGAGAAGGTTGAGTTGAGACCGAAAATGATCAAGAAGATGGTTGAAGAAGTTAAGGTAATTCGTTGAAGATGAAAGCGGATCAAGACCAGCAAAAGAATTATGCCAATCTTCGATGTCGTGATATCGAGTTTGAGGTGGTGGATAAAGTTTTTTTTGAAGGTATCGCCGATGCGTGAGGTGATGCGATTTTGGAAGAGGAGCAAGCTAAGTCCTAAGTATACTGGTGCGTTTGAGATCCTAGCTCCCGTGGGTGAAGTTGCTTATCTTCTTGGTCTTCTTATGGCGTTGGAGAAAGTTCATAAAGTATTTTATGTGTCTCAGTTGAGGAAGTAAATGAGCGATCTGTCTCATGTTCTTCTTGCCAATTCTATGAAGAGGTTCCTAAGGAGATTCTTGATTGCAAAGTTTCGAAAACCCGAAGAGGAGAGACAAGGCTAGTGAAGGTGTTATGGTCCAACCATAATGTTGAAGAAGCGGCATGGGAGACCAAAGGTTCGATGAGGGAGCAGTACCCTCAACTTTTCGAGGAATGTTTGGTTACGGGGACGTAACCTTTATTTTTTTCAATTATGTTCAATCTTTTGTTGTTTATTGCTGTTATGTTCGCGTTTCGGTTTATTCTTGTGTTGATAACGCGTTGGCTGGTGTGTTAAAGTCTTGAAGTTGGAAGCGTTGATGTCGTGGTGGCGATGTTGGTTGCTTTCTTATTGTGTGAACTTCGGGGACGAAGTTTTTTTTAAGAGGGGAAGATTGTAATTGATTTTATCTTTAATCTTGTGATTTCATCTTATCATCTTATTAAGTAAGGTTTTTGAGCAATTAGTATGTAATTAGTGATTAGATTGATAATTAAGATGAGATTAATCTTATTAAATCATTATATGTTGTTTAGATTAAATTATTATGATTACCTTAAGATTAGGTTATTGGTGATAGAATAGAATTTGGGGAAAATATTTATATATGATGGAATTGTTGTTGTTTGACCTAAAAATTGGGGAAAAGTATTGTAAATTGAAATTTATTGATTATTAGCATGAGATTTGTGTTTTTGAGACCTAGATTGTGATTATTGTCTTTGTTGATATTAGAATTGGGAAAAATTGTCATAGACTGTGATAATTAGTCTTATTCTGTAAGACATGGTAGTAATTAATCAGTAGTAATTGTTATTATTATGATACTGTAGGTGGCGACTTTGTTCCTCTAGCTTAATTCTTGTGCTTTGCTTGTAAGCTTGATTTGCTTCGACAAAGGTTAATCCTACTTGGTTTATGTGTAAAGTCGTGTACAAAATAAAATGAGCACTGGCAAATGTGCAAAAGACAAATGATCACATTTGACTAGGACAAATAGAGTACTAGATATGCTTATACCGTATTACCCTAGCTTTAGCTATGAGCTTTCTCCGTCCCGATTATTTGTTTACCCTTTTCATTTTAAGGCACCTCATTTATTTGTTTAGCATTCTAAATTGGATATAAATTTTTTATGATTAATTTGATCATCTAATGGATGAGACTATATTGTCCACTTGGCATCCAATGACCACCCACAAATGGTATTTTCCCCTTTCTTTGGTCTTTGTTCAAAAAGCCACCGGGTAGAAGGAACACTACAACAAATTGTCACTTGCGCCACGTTTATGGCAAGACAAATTAAAATTTGTGGCTAAATTTTGGTTAGAGCCGGGAAAAAAAATTCATTTACTAACTAAGAAAATAATTTATGCCGCGAGAAAAAATTCCCAATAATTTTATTTCTACTCAAGTCTTTGAATAAAGACTATAACTTAATCTTTTAAGTAAAATATAACAACTCAAGATTGTTTATAATGAATAATTGAGAAACTAGGAAAGAGAAGTTCAGCGCCGGAACAATTAGTTTATAACAAAACAACTACCACCCTCCTAACAAACTGCACCGCCCTAACAAATATTATTGCAGCTTCCCTCTCCTCTATCAACATCCATCGCTCTCTTATTGTTTTCCACTTCTGGTTCTTCTTGTTTAAAATTCTCTTTCTTATTTTCTTTCCTTTTCCTTACTCAGAAAATGGTAAACATAATGGATACACAGTGCGCAACCACCATTGTATGGTGCGAAATCTTGACTAACCCAACCGAAATCACCGTCAAGTGTTCACTCTCCCGTGGTTCTCTGGCGGAACTGAAATTTATACTTAAGCATATCATCCTCTGCAATATGGCCGGGTATGAACTCCATCAACAAATTGGTGTCTTAACGGTTATTGTCAACGTTGTCATACCCAATCACTAAGATGTACGTTTTTTCTTATGTGGGACTTCGGTGTGATGTCGTAATGGTGGTGGTTTTAATTGGGTGATTTTGAGATAAACTAAAGGTGAGATTTTGGTAGCTCTAAGGTGGTGCATACGCTATAAGGTGTGGTTGAATTAGGATAAAGGTTGTGTTAGATTGTGCGCATGGTTAGATTGGCGGTGATAGTGAAGGCAAGTTTAGGTGGGGTGGAGGTGAACATAGAAATGGTGGGACAGACTAAGGTGATGTTGACGTATTGTGGCGGTGATGGTGATGGCTAATTTTGGTGGCGCTTGTAACACCCGCAAATGTACCCTATTTTTATAGTAAAAATATTTTATGGATACTTTTCAGCGAAATTTAGTTTTAGTTTAGAATTAAA
This sequence comes from Heliosperma pusillum, assembly GCA_022085475.1. Lineage (NCBI taxonomy): Eukaryota > Viridiplantae > Streptophyta > Magnoliopsida > Caryophyllales > Caryophyllaceae > Heliosperma > Heliosperma pusillum. The sequence goes on along the minus strand of JAIUZE010003440.1, from coordinate 13,384 downwards.
TTTTCCGTGTCGAATTTAGAATTTCCGAGTCCGTATTTGAATTAGTGAACTTGTGATTTTTGTGTAGAGGTGCTCCTGGCCGGGTGCCCGGCCGCCGGCCTCCAGACCGGCCTGGAACACACTGCTCTTTCCTTTGTGATTTTTGTATTATGCTTGATGCGCGAGCCGGGGTACCGGCCGCCGGTCCTCTGACCGGCCGGCAACACGGCTGTATATTTTTCTTAAAATTTCTAAAACTCGTAATTTATAATAGTTCGCATGATTCGTTTATCGTATAATTTTACGTAGTGACTTATAATATTAATGTTTTGAATATATGATATTCCATTCGCTTGTATCACATGTTTTGTGACGGTTTTTGGTATGTCCCACTTTGAGTCGGTTTTTACAAATGATACGGTTTGAGCACTATTTTGTTATGTGCTTTGTACTCTCATTCCCTTGGCTACCTTCACGTTCGTAAGGCTGGAATGTCGGAACGGGGAGTATCCTACTGCTTAATTGCATGTGTTAGTGGGCATACGACGACGTTGTTGGGAGGTGAACGCATTGCGTTGATCGACCCGGCCGTCAAATGTTTGTATACTTGCGAGGTGTGTTATTTGCAGGTAGCGTACCGCTTGTTATGAGGCTTGTGCTCTTTTCCCCGCCTCTTTCGGTGAACTATCGACCGAATTTGGGTGTACTCGCACTACTCGGCGTCAATGATTGCCGAGTCTTGAATGCGAGTTGTCATCCGCATGTCGAATTGGAAAATGGTTTATTATTCCCGAGAGTCTGGCCAGATTTAAGACTAGGACCGATATTTGTATAAGCGTCGTGCTACCAGGCGGATTAGTTCCACATAGACGAAATGAATTGAATCGTGTATGCGTTCAGGGAAATGCTTATCTCGTTGATGCCTGTTAATCATACTTGCCATGTACACGGTGCTAGTGCGTTTCATTTACCGTGAGAGATGTCGTCTTTGTGTCGTTATGTTTGGATGCGTGATTACATGATTGATTATTCATGATCATTGCATGACTTGGCATGGTTTGTTTGTCGAGTCTCAATCTTATAAAACTTATACCGCTAACGGTGAGATGTAAGCCCTAGTGAGCGTATTCGGTTGCCTAAGAGTGTCTTCCCCGAGTCTTTGTATAACATGATTGATTGGATTTTGGTACTTCATATGCTCTTATCATTATATATTGAATTGCCTATCTATCCTTATCGTATTTCACATGTATATCTATATCTGCATGCTTCTACTTTTGTATTTCCTTTTATGTACGTTTAATGTGATATGGCTGGGAGAACCCGGAGTTACTCCCCACTGACTGTGGCGTTCATGTTTTTCATGGATGAACAGGTTGGTTGACATGGATGGCTTTTTGCGTATGTTATTTTGGGTTCGGGTGTGAGCTAGCGGGCGTTGTCCCTGGAAGATTCACCTCTAGTCGTTAATTAGCTAGTTTGCTAATCTCTTTGACATTGTTAACCTTTTTAGAGACTACGTCTCTTATCTTATAGTATTTTGTATTCGGTTTGTAATTTGACACTCCTCGTATACTTATCTTGCATGTATAAAGGTTTTTAAAATACCGTATTTCCGCTTATTAAATCACATGCTTGTATGTTTTATTTCCGCATTCGCGAGGGTTGTCACAGTTGGTATCAGAGCTTTTATCGCTCCCGACACACACACGTGAACCCTAACTTAAACTACTTGACCTTAAAATAATAAATGAGAGTTGGGTAGAAGTTAAGGATTTTACTTGGTAGTCTATTTGATTATGCTAATTGATAGGAGTAACTTAATTTGTTTTTGTTTCTTATGAAGATGGTTAGACCACGTCTAGTTGAGAACGTTATGTTGGAAGCTCTCACTCAAGTGCTGAAAACTCAGCAAGATGCAGCTTTAGCTCAAGCCAACAACCAAATTCCCCCTCGAATGGAAGATAACCATCAAGGTGGCTACGCATGGGTAGCTGGACAAATAGCAAGGAGTAAAATTGTACCATATGGTGGAGAACCGGACCCTACGGAGCTATCCGATTGGTTCCGTGAGATGGAGAAGCAGTTCCATCTATACCAAGTCCGCGAAGAGGACAAGGTGAGGATCGCCAAGCACTTCCTTGTGAGGGAAGCTGATAATTGGTGGGCTATCACTAGTGCCACCGCTACTCTCAAAGATGGCTTCAATTGGGCTTGTTTCAAAGCTCTTGTGGAAGGTAGATTCTATCCTAAAGAGCTTAAACAACAAAGGCTCAAGGAGTTCATTGACTTTAAGCAAGGCAACTTGTCAGCTCAGGACTTCACTACGGAGTTCAATAAGCTTGCTCATTTTGCTCCAAGACTTATCCGAGATGACGAGGATCGAGCCTTCTATTACCGAAACAAGTTGAGTGCCATTCTGCAAAGTAAAGTGAGAAGGAATAAACTTCTTTTGGGGATCTTTATGGTGATGCCTTGTGGGCCGAGAATTCTATGAAGGCTATTAGAGATGACACTTTGATGAATAATCCCTCTCCTTCTTACGCTCCTAGGCCGAATTGTTATGGGAGGAGACCGTTTATTCCGTCTTCTTCTAATTCTTATGCTAACAAGAGGAGATTTAATCCTCCTTCGAATGCAAATGCAAGAGCTCCTGCTCCTTTCATTCCTCGAGCTACTTCAAATGTGGCTCATAAGCCTTATACTCCTCAAGCTCAAGCTCAAGGTCGCTTTTGCAGCCGTTGTAGACTTCCACACCACCCCGGTGTGTTTTGTTCCAACCGACCTTTTGTGTGCTTCTTTTGCCAAAAGGGTGGTCACCGTTATGATGATTGCCCCGATCGAAAGTTGCCCCCTCCTCCTTCTGCTAGACCTAAGGGTTCTATCTTTGTCATGATCCGTGCCGAAGCCAATGCTCATCCGGAGATCATTACGGGTATGTTCTCAATCTTAAAGCAACCGTGTCTTATTCTTTTTGATACCGGTGCTTCAATGTCTTTTGTGTCTTCGACTTATGCTAATAAATTATCTATCGAGCCTACATCTAGTGAGGATACTCCCATATCCTTACCATCCGGAGATATTATCTCTTACTCTACTCTATATCCTAATGTCCCAATATCTATTGCGGGTTCTATCTTCCCCGCTAATCTCCTTAAGTTTCCTCTAGGAGAGTTCGATATAATCCTAGGTATTGATTGGTTAGCATTGTACCATGCTAGGTTCGAGTGTCGTGATCAAAAGATTTATTTTAAGAGTCCTTTAGGAGTTAGAATAGCCTATAAGGGATCTCATCCCCGAAAAGGTGTGTCTTTGATTTCCGCTATGAAATTGGTAAGTATGGTTAGAAAAGGTCACCAAGCATACTTGTGTATTGTGACTTCTTCAACTACCTCTTTGCCAAGTATTGAAGATGTGCCTATTGTTTGAGAATTCGTTGATGTATTCCTTGAAGATTTGCCCGGGATTCCTCCCGAGCGTGATGTTGAGTTCTCTATGAAAGTTCATAGACCCTAATTAGACTCCTCTAATTAGTTACTAAATTACTTGTTAATTTAGTGTTTAATAAAGATCTATGTAACATGCATGCAAATTAAAATGCATAATAAAAAGTAAGAAGAAATTTCCTTACATTGAGAAATTTCGGTTTATATGGGCACAAAAAGAAACGCCTTTCTTGTTGTTCTTGTGCTAGAAAGAAATAGATGATCCTCCTTGTAATCTTCAAATAAGAAGACCTCCTTTAAGAAGCACCCAAGAGAAAACCCAAACTAATCACTTAGTTTTTGACTAGAAAACACAAGTGATAAGATGAACTAATATTAGATTTTATTACTACTCTAGTAATAGGAAATATTAGTGTTTGAGAGGTTTTTAGAGAGATGAGGATTTTAGTGAGATGTACATTCAAAATAAGAATGAACAAGTAGTCAAATGAACAACAAAATTTTTTCCATTTAAAGACACAATGGTCCGGCCAAAATGAGAATAAGTGGCCTCTTATTTTGCTTAAAATAATCTCATGCAATTACTTTGAGTGTAGTAGTGAATAAGACCATGATCATGTGTCATAAACATGACATGATCACATGTTGTAGTGTAATACAAGAAACAACAATCATCATGTTATACACTACCATATTTTCGGCACCCACTAGTGTCATGTGGTCTATTTTGATTTTTGATATTTGTCACACAAATACTTATAATCATATGTTTAATTATCTTGTATAATTAAGGGTTAATTTGATCATATAACAATTATATGACTCAAATTAATAAATAATATACACTTAACTTTTAAGTGATATTTTATCATTATATCAATATATAATGGGTCCCACAATGCCTAGTTAGTTTATTTTACAACTCCTTGTAAATATAATTAACTAATCACCTCTACCTCAAAGTATATGCATAACCTCAACTAATTTAATGAATTAACTATTAATCATTAAATTAAATCTTATTTAATCGTATTAAAATAAGACGTAAAATTTATTCAGTCAATTATCGTATAATTGACTAATAAACTTATCCGGAATGAGTTCGTAACTCAATTTCCAATAATTAACTCTCGTAACTAAACATATATCAAATATATATATAAAGTAATAATTAATATGTATCGTATACAAATAATTAGATTTCTGTTTGGGTCTCATCCTATAGGTGTGACCGAAAGGGGTCAGTTCATTACCGCCGTCATACGACAATAACGTCAAACTCTAGTCAGCTGACCGTTATCGATTTACGTTAATCAACTGACGTGGAGTATCAAAATACTATTCATCCCACTAATATTCCAAAATGAGATTTATAATATAAATGCACTATTGTGGAGGACACTTATTCCAATAATCTCTCACTTGTCCGATACAAGTTGTGCATATAGCCACACTATTGCGGAGGACTCCTACTCCCACAATATCTCCCACTTGTCTCGACAAGTTGTGTGCTACCAATTCTCTTGTCACTTTTGCGTCACATCCTCCCACTCATCGCAAGGTGTCTTTCAGGTCGCACTTGCGATTGGAAAAATAAATTGAGTGGTTTTCTCGATCTGGAGAGTAACTGTCTGACCGGAAAATCTACCATAGATCTCTTCCGAGCGTGGCCACGCATTTCCAGTCACTACTCCTCGAGTGGCCCGAAGATGTTAATACCCAACGTGGGTGGACAATTCCTGTTGACCCAACTTACACTGTATAATGCAAATCACCATGACCCAGTAGATGCCCATCGGCCTCCTTTCACGGCACGACCTAGGACAAAAACCAAAGTCAATCGGAAAATACACCGACTCAGGTAAATGGTCGCCAGTCTAAAGAATCGACTCATAGGAATATAATAGAAATCCCCGCCACGACCAGGCTTCAACAATTTTGATAAGGGACTCTATCATGGTCACTGTCCGACAGAGTGTCTCTACAGTCTGTCTATGTAAACGATCAGTCATCTCCATGACTCCATGGTGCTGAACCAACCATCGATCGACTTACAATCTAGTCATTGCGAGACGTCACCTTATGCAAATGACTAGGGACAATTACTAAGTTCATCATGTTCACTTGAATTGAGTTCAACCTTTCTTATAACCAATTCGGACAAAACAAAGTAATAAAATTTAGTCAATACTAAATAAAAGAGCTCATATAAAACTCGAACAATGAATGCAATTATCATATATGTAAACATTGATACAACATTCAATTATTACATATCACATAATCTAGAGGAATTCAGGAACTCGTCTTAATCCCATCGAGACGACATGACTGTCATGTTTAGCCTTTGTAAGAGGCTTGGTTAGAGGATCAGCGATGTTATCGTCTGTCCCAACCTTACATACATCTATTTCCTTCCTCTCCACGTAATCTCTAATTACATGGTATTTCCTAAGTACATGTCTAGACTTGTTACTAGACTTGGGCTCCTTTGCTTGAAAGATAGCCCCACTGTTATCACAATACATCGTGATGGGATCTGTGGCAGTAGGGACTACTCCTAGTCCTTCCAAGAACTGCCGAATCCACACAGCTTCCTTTGCAGCCTCTGATGCCGCGAGGTACTCAGCTTCTGTTGTAGAATCCGCAGTCACGCTTTGCTTGAAGCTTTTCCAGCAAACGGCTCCTCCATTCAACATAAAGACATAGCCGGATTGGGATTTTAAATCATCCCTATCAGTTTGGAAACTAGCGTCCGTGTAACCCTTTACACGCAACTCAGTCTCTCCTCCAAACACCAAGAACGAATCTTTAGTCCTTCGTAAGTACTTAAGGATGTTCTTTACGGCTATCCAGTGACTCTCACCTGGATTGGCTTGATAACGACTCGTCATGCTCAAAGCATAGGCGACGTCAGGGCGAGTGCACATCATAGCATACATGATTGACCCAACTGCTGAAGCATAAGGGATCAACTTCATGCGTTCAATCTCCTCGGTGACGGTAGGACTCTGGGATTTACTCAGAGTGATACCATGACCTATTGGAAGAAAGCCTCTCTTAGAGTCTTTCATTTTGAACCGATCAAGAATCTTATCTATATAAGCTTCTTGACTTAATGCTAGTATCCTCTTGGATCTATCTCTATAGATCCGGATACCCAAAATGCGTTGTGCCTCTCCCAAATCCTTCATCTGGAAATGTTTCCCAAGCCACTCCTTGGTAGAAGTAAGCATTGGTATATCATTCCCAATGAGAAGTATGTCATCCACATACAAGATAAGGAAAGTAACTTTGCTCCCACTAAACTTCATGTATAAACATGGTTCCTCGACACTTCGAGTGAATCCGTTTTGTTTAATTACATGATCGAAGCGATGATTCCAACTCCTTGATGCTTGCTTAAGACCATAAATGGATCTCTTAAGTTTGCATACCTTCTTAGGGTTGGATTTATCCTCAAAACCTTCAGGTTGTGTCATGTACACTTCCTCTTCTAGAATCTCATTCAAGAAGGCGGTTTTGACATCCATTTGCCAAATTTCATAGTTATAAAATGCGGCAACCGCTAAGAGAATCCTAATGGATCGAAGCATAGCGACTGGGGCAAAAGTTTCGTCATAGTGTAAACCATGAACTTGAGTGAAGCCTTTTGCCACCAATCTAGCTTTGTAGATATCATTATGTCCATCTATGCCATTCTTGATCTTGTAGATCCACTTGCACTGAAGAGGTCGCACCTTCTCAGGTAAGTCTACCAAGTCCCATACTTGATTTTCGTACATAGAATCCATTTCGGATTGCATGGCCTCTAGCCAATGCTTGGAGTCGGGACTAGAAACGGCCGACTTGTAGGTTGTGGGTTCATCACTTTCAAAAAGTAATAAATCACATCTCCCTCGATACATCCGAGGTAACGATCAGGTTGATAACTAATTCTACCTGACCTTCTAGGGACAATAACCGTTTCAGACGAGGAGGGAACGTTTTCCTCCACTTCATTTTCGGTTTGTGGCTCTCGAACTTCGTCAAGTTCGAATTTTCTCCCACTCTGCCTTTTAGAAACGAAATCGCTTTCTAGAAAGACAGCATCACGAGACACAAACACTTTGTCCTCATGACGGTTGTAGAAGTAATATCCACGAGTCTCCTTAGGATATCCTACAAAATAACATTTGTCGAATCTGGGTGCGAGCTTGTCATTAGACTTCTCATGAACAAACGCCTCGCAACCCCAAATTTTCATAAACGACAAATAAGGAACCTTTCCTTTCCATATCTTATATGGAGTTTTATTGGCTGCTTTAGTCGGGCTACGATTTAGTGAAAATATTGCGGTTAAGATGGCAAATCCCCAAAACGAGTCAGGAAGCTCTGTAAGACTCATCATCGACCGAACCATATCTAATAAAGTTCGGTTTCTCCTTTCAGACACACCATTTAATTGAGGTGTTCCAGGAGGAGTCCATTGTGATACTATACCGCAATCTTTTAGGTGTGAATCAAATTCATAATTTAGATATTCACCACCACGATCGGATCGTAGGGTTTTTATCTTTTTATTCAATTGGTTTTCCACTTCATGTTGAAACTCTTTGAACTTTTCAAAGGCTTCACTCTTATGCCTCATTAAGTAGACGTATCCATATCTACTCAAATCGTCGGTAAAAGTAATGAAGTACTTGTAACCACCTCTAGCTTGGAGAGTCATTGGGCCACATACATCGGTATGTACAAGGCCTAATACTTCACTTGCTCGTGTCCCTTTTCCCGTAAAAGGAGCACGAGTCATCTTGCCCAAAAGACAAGATTCGCATTCACCATAAGATTCATAATCAAATGGTTTGAGAAGTTTCGTTGAAACGAGTCTCTTTATGCGTCGTTCGTTTATATGACCTAAACGACAATGCCAAAGGTATGATTGATTAGGTTCACCTAATTTGAGCTTCTTGCTTTCGATATGATATATTTCATTAACATTATCAAGAACATAAATGCCTCCAATAGAGATGGCTTTACCATAAAACACATCATTAAAAGAAAACGAACAACTATTGTTCTTGATTACAAAAGAGAAACCCTCCGCGTCAAGTACGGAAATGGAGATAATGTTCTTAGTCAAGGAGGGTACAAAATAACAATTATTTAAATACAACTCAAGACCACTAGCTAAGGTTAATACATAAGTTCCTACGGAGACGGCGGCAACTCTTGCTCCATTCCCCATTCGTAGGTCCACATCACCCTTGGCTAGTGCTCGCACGTCCTTCAGCCCCTGCAAGTGATTACAAAGGTGGGAACCACATCCAGTATCAAATACCCAAGTGGAAGTGCAAGCATAGTTAATATCTATCATATAGAGAGAAGAGAGGATTATACCTGACGGTGTCACACATCCGTCCTTCTTATCCTTCAAATACTTGGGACAATTGCGTTTCCAATGTCCCTTGCCTTTACAATAAAAGCATTCGGCTTCGGCGTGCTTCTTACCCTTAGCCTTGGCATTGCTATACATAATAGCTTTGCCCTTTCCTTTTCCTTGCTTCTTAAATTGGGCTTTGGCTTTTCCCTTCCCCTTTTGAACCCCTAGCTTCAAGTTCTTCAATCTCATTGTAAGAACATCCTTTTGCTCACTCCCACTTGCTTCCATATCCCTTTCGACTTGGGTAAGGAGAGCATGGAGCTCGTGAAAGCTCTTATCCATGCCATGCATGTTATAGTTTGCCCTAGCTTGGGCAAACTTGGGAGGAAGTGAGTGAAGGATGCGGCCAACCGCTAGCTTCTTAGGAATTTTGACCCCTAGACGATCTAGAGTGTCAACATGTTCCACCATCTTAAGCACATGTGGGCCAACCTTTTGGCCCCTCTCTAACTTGGCTTCAAAAAGCCTAGTCATAGCATTGTATTGGCGAATCTCGGGTGATTGAGAAAAGCCAATGTCACCCTAGAGAATATCTCATATGCTCCAAGGGTGATGTATTGTTGCTTAAGGCTTGAGGACATCGACCAAATCAAGACCATCTTGACGTCGTTTGCTACCTTAAGGTATTCCTCATAGGCGGCTTTGGCCGCATTAGTGGCTCTTGGGCCGGGTTCATTGGGAGGTGCCTCGGTCAAGTAGCGCAAAACGTTATCCGATAACGCCGCACTCTTGATCGTTTGCTCCCACTCAACGAAATTAGTTCCATCGTCTTTTAAGATGCATTTGTCCATAACGGACCTTAGCCATGAGTCTTTTCCTAGTTGAACGGTGTTGTTATTGTTTGCCATTGCGAATTATGAATAACTACAACAAAATTAGGAAATATTAACATTCATTGTTTTAATCAATTTTACTTGTATAACCAATTTAAACAAGTCACTCATATAATGACCCCTCACGAAATTATATAAGCGATTCCGAGACCCGCATTTTAGACAAAAGAACATGTTATGCAACTTTTATGTAAAAGACGGTAAGTCAACTTTTGACTAATTCTACTCCTAGAACTCTCGGTTGACGGATTTCAACTAAACCCATCTCCTAGTCCCAAGATAACGCTTATCTTGTTGAGTCCAACCCAATTTAGGCGTGTGATCGTATCACCCTACTTACCCGAGGTAAAAAGGTCCACGTTGTGGTTGTCCTAATGAACACGGGGTTCATAGGTGCTTCAATTGGTAAGGCTAAATCTCAATTCCTTTTTAAGTTATGTGAGAGGTCTTGCCAATTTTAGTTATTAATTCCCTATAAGTGAACTAAGTCGGTGAATTTTGAATAACGTTGAATTGACAATCGATAAATAAAATGCATGTTGGTGATTTTGGCATGTGCGGAAAAATAAAGCAAGCAATCAAATTAAATCCTAGTATGGCCACCTAGCTAATCTAATTAACTAGATGATTACAAATCGGAAACCAACTCCTTGGTCCCTTGCCTCTTCATGGAACGCTTTCCAATATGGCACCGTCTTTTGGAACACCGACTTTGGGAATCACCGTCTTCACAATAAATAATTACAAAAATACAAATGAATACATAGCAAATTCCTATTATACATTTGATCTATAAAATGAAATTATTAATTATTACAAAACGGCAATACGAAATCGCAATAAATTACAACCAAATCGGTATTCCCTTACATTACGGGTAATACCGATTAAAAATAATCTAGGCCATACTAGGTACAACTTGCAATAAAATAAATAAATGACATTCATTCATTCAACAACATGAATAAAAATGCTGTAAAAGCATGCCAAAATCACCCTCAACACTTGTCATGTTCATTCTAGCTCGGTTTTTACAAATTTTATCGATTTTATCTACTAAAAATCAATAATCAACACTTAAATCGTATTTAAGTTCAAACTAATTATCTAAACTTATTTAGAACTCAAAATTAGTCCCCACTAATTTCACTTATTTTTAATTAGTTTGATTTGATCGCATTTGCTATTAAAAGAGGTTTAATCATAACTTTTATGAATTAAACCCAAAATAAAATGAAAAAACATTAAAATTGAAACAAAAATATTTGTACATACTGGAACACTTCCAGGAACCTCAAGAACAAAAAACATTTGCCCAAAAAATTTGAAATGATTTTATGTACAAATAGCTTTATAAGAATTGGTTTTTATCAAATAAAAACCACCAAAAATAGTAAAATGATGAAACAAATTTTCAAATTTTACCAGGATGATATAAATAATATTATAAAATTTACAAAACATTATCAACTCCAGAAAGTCACGTTTAAATTTTAAGAACAAAATAACTCCTTTAAATCGATTTTTATCCAATAAAAATCAATAACCATGCAATACATGACGAAATGTCACGAAAATTTACATACAATATGTACAACATGCATGTGAGAACATATTAAAAATTTGAGGCCAGATTCAACATGCAACTATTTTTAGTTAACTTTTAACATAAAACCGCATGTTAACTCGGTTTTAAAGGCCATAAATCATAATAAATAGCAAAATAATTCGTAAATTCTCCAAATTTGACCACAAACATTTTGAGGTCAGTAAGTATGCACGCAAATCAAAAAATTTGTGAAAACCATTTTTAACATAAATTTTCGATTTTTACTCAAGTTATCGTATAACCTGATTTTAATGCTTAAAATCAACATGCATGCTACAAGCTAGCTCTGATACCACATGAAAGTTCATAGACCCTAATTAGAATCCTCTAATTAGTTACTAAATTACTTGTTAATTTAGTGTTTAATAAAGATCTATGTAACATGCATGCAAATTAAAATGCATAATAAAAAGTAAGAAGAAATTTTCTTACATTGAGAAATTTCGGTTTATATGGGCACAAAAAGAAACACTTTTATTGTTGTTCTTGTGCTAGAAAGAAATATATGATCCTCCTTGTAATCTTCAAATTAGAAGACCTCCTTTAAGAAGCACCCAAGAGAAAACCCAAACTAATCACTTAGTTTTTTACTAGAAAACACAAGTGATAAGATGAACTAATATTAGATTTTATTACTACTCTAGTAATAGGAAATATTAGTGTTTGAGAGGTTTTTAGAGAGATGAGGATTTTAGTGAGATGTACATGCAAAATAAGAATGAACAAGTAGTCAAATGAACAACAAAATTTTTTCCATTTAAAGACACAATGGTCCGGCCAAAATAAGCATAAGTGGCCTCTTATTTTGCTTAAAATAATCTCATGCAATTACTTTGAGTGTAGTAGTGAATAAGACCATGATCATGTGTCATAAACATGACATGATCACATGTTGTAGTGTAATACAAGAAACAACAATCATCATGTTATACACTACCAAAATTTTGGCACCCACTAGTGTCATGTGGTCCATTTTGATTTTTGATATTTGTCCCACAAATACTTATAATCATATGTTTAATTATCTTGTATAATTAAGGGTTAATTTGATCATATAACAATTATATGACTCAAATTAATAAATAATATACACTTAACTTTTAAGTGATATTTTATCATTATATCAATATATAATGGGTCCCACAATGCCTAGTTAGTTTATTTTACAACTCCTTGTAAATATAATTAACTAATCACCTCTACCTCAAAGTATGTATAACCTCAACTAACTTAATGAGTTAACTATTAATCATTAAATTAAATCTTATTTAATCGTATTAAAATAAGACGTAAAATTTATTCAGTCAATTATCGTATAATTGACTAATAAACTTATCCGGAATGAGTTCGTAACTCAATTTCCAAATAATAACTCTCGTAACTAAACATATATCAAATATATATATATAAGTACTAATTAATATGTATCGTATACAAATAATTAGATTTCTGTTTGGGTCTCATCCTATAGGTGTGACCGAAAGGGGTCAGTTGATTACCGCCGTCATACGACAATAACGTCTAACTCTAGTCAGCTGACCGTTATCGATTTACGTTAATCAACTGACGTGGAGTATCAAAATACTAGTCATCCCACTAATATTCCAAAATGAGATTTATAATATAAATGCACTATTGTGGAGGACACTTGCTCCAACACTCTATTGATCTTGTACCTGGTTCTGGACCCATAGCCAAAGCTCCTTACCGTATGGCTCCGACCGAATTGAAAGAATTAAGGAAGCAGCTAGATGATATGATTGAGAAGGGTTTTATCCGACCAAGTGCCTCGCCTTGGGGTGCTCCCGTTCTTTTTGTGAAGAAGAAATATGGTTCTATGCGGCTTTGTATTGATTATCGTGAATTGAATCGGATTACAATCAAGAATAGGTATCCTTTGCCGAGAATTGAAGATTTGTTTGATCAACTAAAGGGTGCCTCTACTTTTTCCAAGATTGATTTGAGATCCGGTTATCACCAAATTCCTGTTCGAGATGTTGATATTCCAAAGACCGCTTTCAGTACGAGGTATGGTCATTATGAGTTCAAGGTAATGCCATTTGGATTGACGAATGCTCCCGCTATCTTTATGGAT
>JAIUZE010003439.1:0-32256 GCA_022085475.1 Heliosperma pusillum | reverse complement strand
TATTATTATTATTATTATTATTATTATTATTATTATTATTATTATTATTATTATTATTATTATTATTATTATTATTATTATTATTATTATTATTACTCCCTCCTATTCTAAATAACCTTCCCCTTTAATTTTGACACAAAAATTAAGGAAATACACTACCCCACTATATAATTAAATTTGGACCACACAAATACACTACCCCGCTATACAATCAAATTTGGACAACACAAACACTTACCCAAAAAAAGAAATAGGGAAGATATTGTGAATAGACGAAAAAAAAATGGGGAAAGTTATGTAGAATAGGAGGGAGTATTATTTTATTGTTTTTATAAAAACGCAAATTTTATTAAGGTCAAAACATGATTTACAAGAAATTAGTGGCCAACCGAGAAACTATCTGGGTCGCATTGCTACTACTACTAGTACTATTGTTATTACTATTATTATTATCACTAATTCTTATTGTTATTATAATATATGTTATGACTATCCAAATCAATAATATTAATATTAATACTATTATTACTATTTACTAATATTATTATTAAGACTAATGATATCAACTAAAAATATTTATCTTTATCATTATCATTATCTTTCTTATTATCATTACCATTATCATTATGATTATTATAATAGTAATTGTTATTATAATTTTATTATTTTATTATTTTATTTATAAGTTTTTCAGCTTCATTCAGCTTAAATAAGCTTATTTCAGTCAGTTATATTCAGTTCAGTTCAGTTCAGTTCAGTTCAGTTCAGCTCAGTTCAGCTCAGTTCAGCTCAGTTCAGTTCAGCTCAATTAAGTTCAGTTCAGTTCATTTCAGCCACAATAATTCAGAAAGAACATGGCCTTATTCTTTTAGTTATAGGGGAATATATTGGCATCACATGATGACACAATTTTTAATTAAGAAAAATCAAGTATTTTTTTCATAATATTCATACTTTCCAAGTTATGCCTATACTCTTAGATTTTAGTTTTATTTTGTAAATTAATTTCTTTCCTTATACTATTATCAACTTTTATTATACACCAAAAATTATAAAGTATAATGAAATTGTATAAAATTATGTCATCCAATACCGCCCCTTGGTATTTGGATTACATATATTGTATTGATTGATTGATTGATATGGGCATACATACATATATATATAATAATAATATCTCATAACAAATCACGATAATCTTAGATTTAATTACCTGATCTAAACATAGTTTTATGAGACTTATAAAATATTTATATTTTATCGTATCGAATGTAATTCAACAACGTTTTCATCAGACTATCCAACATGGTAGGACTGCCCAAAAATAGTAGCACAAAGATAATATATAGTTTAATTGATATTTTAATTTGATTTAACAACCATATATAATATGATGAATATTAACTTGTTTAAATGTTCAAAGTTATCAATAAAAAAGTTTTATGTTTTCAAAATAAAATATTTTTGTATGAGTTTTTTTTAACTAATCTTTGGACTTTTTGTTGTTAGACCAGGTAAACGGGTCAGTTAGATCGGGTTTGGGTCGGCCAATTTCGGTCGAGTCGGTCATATTATCGGATTGAGTCATGTCGGGCTGTTTTGGGTTTCGTATGTTTTTTGGGTATGTTGGTCGGGTTAAGCAGGTCGGGTTACTTGCGGATCAATGGTTAAAAGAGTAAAAAAAAAATATATATATATAGTGTTATTACCTATTTTTGTTAAATTTTGATGATTCACTTTTTATTTTAACGTAAATAATATTAAGTGTGCTTTTAAATTAGTCATTTCAAGTCTATTTTGTTCATTTAAATTTATATTTTGTCGGGTCATTTTTCGGTGCGGGTGGTTTCGGGTCTGGTCATTTCGGGTAGGGTCAGTCTGGATCAACAAAGTTCGGGTCATGTTCCGATCGGGTCAATTCGATATTGAGTCACATTAGATGGTTGTATTTTGAGTCTCAGGTCAATCTTTTCATATGGGCCAATCAAACCCGAGTTAGTTTTACAGGTCTACTTGTAATTACCAATTAACAAAACAAATAAACTGATATGAACATGTATGCATATATTAATCTCAATTCTATTTCACATTAATTTGGTTATATAACTCTTTGCTTATAGACCATCACGAAGTCCATGTGATCTTAGAAGATATTAACCAAATTGGCTTATCTTTTCATTGCTTATGTTTTAGTTACATTCCCCGCTCCTTAAATAAAGTTGCTCATGGCCTCGTAAAAAAGACTATGGCTATGTAAACTCTGCTTTACCGTTGCCAAAAAAAAAATACTCTTTGCTTATATGGCTCGCACTATGTACTCCATCACTTAATCCCCCATCATTCCATGACCCTTCTACCATTCGTCTTTGAAAGTTTCATGGATCAACCTTCACAAATCTCATTCAAAACACCAAATATTAGTCCTCAAAATATATATACTCGTATCACCTTCCACAAACTAACCATCTTTATATCTTTAATTTCTATATAAGCAAAGAAAAATCAATAATGAATCCATTTGGTGCACCCGTAACGAACGCAACCTTAATTTTCCATCAGTTAATAGAACTGATGCTTCTGTGCATTGCATCAGTAGTTGAACTAAGTGACTTGGATCACAAGAGATATGTACATAACTTAGACTAGGGCCTCGTACCAGTAGTATCTTAGTGCTTCGCACTGCAAGGTAAGCCGCCGCGCTATGATAAATACACTGGGGTAAGTCGACGCCCAATTGTTAGTTGAGTAGCCTAGTAACGTAGTCGATGCGGGTGATGTTAGGTTATCTAGTTGGTACTGCGATACTGTAGCATAGTCCGAGGGAATCGAGACTAATACACTAATAAATTCCATAAACGAAAAGATTTACAACTGTTGTTGGCGGTACTACTGATGAGTTTTGAAATGAATATATTTATTTATCTATTTTGATTTTTATGTTTTATTCATTTGATTTAAGTTTTAACCTACTTTCATATATTAACATTTGTTTATTGTAATATGGCATGGAGAACGCTTGAATTACTCCCACTGATTGTGGCATGTTATTTTAATAACATAACAGGTATGAGATTGGATCAGGGTGAGCTAGTGAATGATCAGGTATGGGATTAGTAGTTACCTTGTTTTATTGTTATAGGATTTTTATTAGACCTTGTCTTCGAACAAGTGTCGAGTTGTAGTACTTTTGACAACTACTCATGTTTGAGACTTCCCATTTCAAAATTAATAATATTTAATTTTGGTATTTATTTCACCTAATTTTTATAATTGTGTTATTTAATCTCACCTCGACAGAGTTTACCAAACTGTTTTGCACAAAAAGTTATTATGATTACAAAATAACATTAAGAAGAGAACTAATGCTCATGTGCTCTTCTTGGTGGTTGTTTTATTTGGTGGTCAAGGTCTTTCTAGCTGACACTTCCCGGGACAAAGTTGTAGACCACCTTCTCTTTAGCTTAGACAAATCATGGCCAGGCCCATTGTGGCATCCGGACTGACCCGAAATCGCTATGGACTGACACCAGTTGGACGTTGAAACTTAATTTGATCCCTGGACTGTTCTAGGCCATTGTAACCACCTGTTTCACAAATCACAATGCAGAATAGATGATTAGCATTTACAAGTAATCTATTTTTTTCCACGAGCGATTATAGAGAGTGCAACGTTAATGGATGACTTTCCAACGATGTGGAAGAGCTCAACTCTTATGAACAACCCTAAGCTACATAAGATAAGAAAATATATTTATATGAAATTTGTTAGGAGAATATATATGAGAATAACCGAGCATAATAAAAAAAACGATTATTATAACACAAATATGGCCGTTTTTGTGAACTCAAATTATAGCCAATTAAATCTTACGGCTTGAATTTATATTTCAGTAGGCTTTGTTTATAATCGTTATAAGTTATAATAAAGGGGTGGTATGTAATCCACCATCATCCTAAAAAGGGTATTGATTGGAATGGATTAACGCTCTCATTATAACTTACAAGTTACTCTCCTTCACAATAACTGTAAACAAGAATTTGTGTTAAAATGATAAAGTCCAAACATTGTACGGAGACAATTAAGAGTTAAGAGTTACTCCCTTCGAGCCGGCCAATTGTTGTCGTTTTAATTTGGCGCAAAAACTAAGGAAAAAGTAAATGACCATTTGTGGTTTCACTTAGTGGATGATTAGTGAACAATAGTCTCATTAAGTGATCAAAGTACTCATATAAATCCTTCCAAATATAGAAAGAACAACATTTGACTGAGACACCCTAAAAATAATAGGACAACAATTGATCGCGACCGAGGGAGTATAATCCAAGATTTGCTTGATGATAGAATTTATTAGAGTCTTGCGGATATACAAACACTCCTATGATGATAAAAACGCGAATTTGGATCATCTCATTACCTTCCCTCTTCATTTTTTTTATAAACGGTTTAGATTATTTGTTGGAACGATCTAACGTCACCAATAGAAGTAATGGATGATGATGTGGAAGACAAATAATTATTAGCGTCACCATTACCTTCCCTCTTCCCTCCTTGTTCATCATTCTTATCTGCTACATGGTATCACATTGAATTTGATAGAGTTTGATATCATTCCAGAAGACACGGGTGCTCAACCCGACTCCATTGACTCATCGAATATGTCAGTTCTCAATCAAAATTTAGCTCGAAAGGACAGTGATGGGAATGAATTCGTGGGAGCTGACGAGGAAGAAGGCACCAGTGACTCGGTAAATGAAAATAGCAACGAGATGGTAGTTGAGGAAATGGGTCGAGGAAAGAGAGTTAAATTTGATAATGTTCATCACAAGAATTTTGTGCGATGGGATAAGGTCACTGAAAACATTAACACGACTCTAGTCTCTTCAAGTTCGTCACTCACATCATCGTCCATCACAGGTACTTTGTATCCTATTGCTAATTATATTAATTGTCAAAATTTCTCGTCTGCCCATCAACATTTTCTTGCAGCCATTACAAATGACACGGAACCCACTTCTTTTAAAGAAGCAATACGGGATCCTGAATGGAAGAAAGCTATGGAGGAATAAATTGATGCTCTCGAGGCTAACGAAACCTGGTCCGTTGTGGACTTACCACCCGAGAAATCCGCCATTGGGTGTATGTGGGTCTATAAGATAAAGCGAAAATCAGATGCGACGATTGAGCGCTATAAAGCGCGTCTTGTTATGTTTGGTAATCACCAAACAGAAGAAGGTGATTTTGCTGAAACCTTTGCTCCCACGGTCAAAATGGTCATAGTCCGAACTTTTCTCACTGTCGATGCCATAAATAATCGGGAACTACATCAAATGGATATTCAAAATGCTTTTCTACACGGAGATTTAGTAAAAGAGGTATACATGCGACTGCCACCCGGTTTTAGTCGTGGGCTTCACGGGAAGGTATGTCGTCTTCATAAATCTTTGTATGGTCTTCGTCAATCTCCATGTTGCTGGTATGCAAAACTTGCCACTTCCTTGTGTGATTATGGATTTTCTCATAGTCCATCAGAACACTCGTTATTTGTTTATCGTAAAGGTGACATTGTGCTCAATATTTTGGTTTACGTTGATGCCTTAGTCATTGCTGGAAACAACAGTGCTGTTATTCTTGATTTCAAAAACTATTTAAGTCAGTGCTTTCGTATGAAGGACTTGGGAAATTTGAAATATTTTTTGGGCCTCGAAGTGGCACGGAATTCTCGTGGTATTGATCCAAAAATGATGAGATGATCAATATTGGCCGACGCAATAGTCGTAGGGACTGTTACAAAGTTCAACAAGGCTTGTGGATTTTTAATTCAACTCGGAATAGGAATCAAATAAGATAATATTATTATTATTAGGCTGAATAAAGGGTTTCCTAAAACCGGTATTATTAGTTTTCCTAATTGTAATAGTAATATTTTATTTCCTTGTTTATTTAGGAGTCTAGTTTATTTCCTAATTCTAGCTAGATTAAAATAAGGCAGGTAGGTAGGTTAATATAGCTAGTATAAATAGAAGTCATATGTATTGCTATTAAAGAAGACATTGAATGAATAAGAATTAAAGCTGAAGCTTTTTTTTGTGATTGCAAGTTTTGTAAACATAGGATCGACGCGTTTCGTTCCGACATTGTTCTTGTTTGTCGCGTTTCAAACAGTAACACGATTGATAGCAATAGGTCTTGCGATTCAGTCACCATTGTTCGAACTGTAGGTCTAGTTCGCGCAAATATCCTATTGTTTTGAGATCTTTACGGATTTCAAAGCAAATATCTCTTATTTTATTATTGTTACTTATTCTTATAAACCGCTTCCGCAAATTTTCGTATCATAAGTGGTATCAGAGCCTCGGCTCTTGATTTCCTTAAATCTAGACAGTCCTAGGCGTGTCAAAGCCAAGTTATTAGTTGAACTTCTAATTGCGATTGGAGTTCAAGGGTTAAACTCAAGCGAGGTAGTTTGAGGGTTAATCGGTTTTGATTACTCATCTCAGGAGCACGATTCTAGTCAATTGTTATTCAAGGCGTGAAGTAAAATTAAAAAAAAAAAAAAAATTAGTGTTCACGTCGTGCACTATTCACCTGAAAAAAAAATGTTGGAAGTTTTCTCAATTGAAGGGATCTACGAAGAGAAGGTGATGTTTGATCCAACAGTGCCTCCTATTTTTGACGATTATGGCCTCGTGATGAGGAAGCAGTACTTGCTGGTTCTAAGACGCTGTGTTACTCACTAGCTGTTCAGGATGGAATTGGATTACCGGATGATGGTTATGAGTTCGGTCTGATTGCCAAGCTAACTAAAAGTATAACTGATTCTATGGAGATGCAAGAGCAATCAACTTGTTCTTTGATCGAGGTTCAAGTGAAGAATTACACAACAACTAAGAGGAAATCGTCATGTTCGAAATACTGGTTTGATAATGAAATTTGTGATAAATTTCCTATGTTTGTGCTCGGAGGGTGGAGGGGAGGAAGGCACAAGATGGTTTGGCACAAGGGATTTTTGAAGTCCCTAAGGATAAGAGTGTTGCGGCCTTGCGTACAAAGTGGCTCGTTGTTAAATTCAAGCTTGTTCTTTGTTTCCGTCTTTCAGTTCGTTTCAATGTTTGTGGTGTTACTTTTTTGATCCCGATGGATTGAGAGACTACATGAATTGAGGACAATTCCTTTCGAAGGGGGAGGAGATAATCCAAAAATGATGAGATGATCAATATTGGTCGACGCAATAGTCGTAGGGACTGTTACAGAGTTCAACAAGGCTTGTGGATTTTTAATTCAATTCGGAATAGGAATCAAATAAGATAATATTATTATTATTAGGCTGAATAAAGGGTTTCCTAAAACCGGTATTATTAGTTTTCCTAATTGTAATAGTAATATTTTATTTCCCTGTTTATTTAGGAGTCTAGTTTATTTCCTAATTCTAGCTAGATTAAAATAAGGCAGCTAGGTAGGTTAATATATGTATTGCTATTAAAGAAGACATTGAATGAATAAGAATTAAAGCTGAAGCTTTTTTTGTGTTTGCAAGTTTTGTAAACATAGGATCGACGCGTTTCGTTCCGACATTGTTCTTGTTTGTCGCGTTTCAAACATTAACACGATTGATAGCAATAGGTCTTGTGATTCAGTCACCATTGTTCGAACTATAGGTCTAGTTCGCGCAAATATCCTATTGTTTTGAGATCTTTACGGATTTCAAAGCAAATATCTCTTATTTTATTATTGTTACTTATTCTTATAAACCGCTTCCGCAAATTTTCGTATCAGGTATTTTCTTATGTCAACGTAAATATACTCTTGACTTCTTAACAGAAACAAGACTTCTGGGCTCAAAACCTGCTCATGTTCCAATGGAACAAAAGCATGAATTAGCTCTCAAAATGGAGCCGCTGTTTTCCGAGCCTACGAAGTATCGTCGATTGGTTGGGAAATTGATTTATCTCACACTTACTCATCTCGAGATTAGCTATTCAATCCATATTTTGTCCTAATTTATGCAAACTCCTTGCCAAGCTCATTGGGATGCGATTGTTCGTGTTGTTCGGTATTTAAAAGGGAACCCGGGACAGGGTATATTGTTGCGTGCTGATATGCTTATGGCTCTTGAAGCTTATTGTGATGTTGATTATGATAGTTGTCCTATCATTCGCCGCTCTTTGACAGCATATTTCATTTTTCTTGGTGGATCACTCATATCTTGGAAGACTAAGAAACAAGCCACTGTGTCTAGATCATCTGCTAGATCATCTGCTGAATCTGAATATCGTGCCATAGCTTCCGCCACTTGTGAAATTCTTTGGTTAAGAGGCATGCTTCGAAGTCTAGAATGTGATCACTCCGGGACTGTCAAGCTCCATTGTGATAGTCAGGCGGCCATTCATATTGCCAATAATCCGGTTTTTCACGAACGAACGAAACACATAGAGATCGATTGTCATTTTGTTCGTGATGAGATAATACGGGGTACAATTGCGCCGACCTATGTCCATACGAGTACTCGGCTAGCAGACATAGTCACTAAAGCTCTTGGGCGTGTTCAGTTTCATCGCTTGCTGGGCAAGTTGGGCATTGCTAACCCCCATGCTCCAGCTTGAGGGGGGTATTAGCATATTAATCAGAATATATATTAATTACTAGCAATTTCCGAGTACATGTATTAATTGTTATAGTTTTCTGTTATCTCTTGATGATGTACACCCTTGGTCTCCCCAATGTTTCGCGAATTCAAGATGTCTTCTAGGAGTATATATTCTTTGTTCTTACGTTGAATAAAACACAACACAATTTATCTCAATACTCCTTGTTCATCATTCTTATTTGCTACAATAATGTATAAAATAAAGCTATTAGAGGTAATGGACAAGAATTGGAGAGAAAGAAATCACAAATAAGAGCATACAACCAGATGTATATGGGCATGGTACATTCAATACCAATCTAATTGAGCTTATATACAAATTTTTTGAGCTATTAAATTTTTTTAGTTACATTTTAATTTTTTAGATGTCAAAATTAAACTAATTGAGCTTATATGTAATGTTTTTCAGTATGATTATGATATTTTGAGTTTAACATTTATATAAAGGTGCTCAGATTCTTTTCAATAAAGCTCGTAAAATGTACATATAAGCTCAACTTCTTTATTACAAAGCTCTAAATCTATACTACCAGTTGTATACAACTGGTTGTATAGTCTACTAATTGGAAAGAAATGGAGAGGATCTTTCCTCTAAATACACCTACTACCTGACAGTCAAGTGTTAGAAAGTTCAATCAAATTTTTTACGACAATTTTATTGACAGTTGGTCTTGTTTCAGACGGATCATTTTGGTCTAAAAGTAATAAGACGGGATTTTGTAACCATTTTAAAGTTAGATGTGACCGCTATTGAAAACAAGTTATCATAAGTCGTGGTTACATTTTACCAAAAAGTGGCAGCATAACCCCGTCTTATTTTTCAGATAGAATAGTCCATCTGAATAAGGATTTGCGTTTTATAGAAATATGCCAAACTATATCGCATCTACTTATTATGACCTGAACAACATTACTCATAATAAACTGCATTTTTACTATGATCTTCTCAAATCAAACTTTAGATGACCTGCTATATGTTAATCAGGTTATCAGTATTCTTTTTCTTTTATTTTTCCTTAAAAAAAATAAGAAAAAATAATTACTCTATCAGTTTTAATCATATATTTAGCTTTGATTATACACTCCTCACAGAGAATAAAAATGGCAAACGAATGATTGTGACGAATAAAAATACATATTCACTAGACCTGACAAAATCAACCGGACCCGAAAAGGCTTACCTGGAACTCAAAATTGACCTTAACTACAACCCTCCAAGGTGACCCGAAATCCAAATTCACCCGGCCCGACCAGAAATGACCCAACTTTTAATCAGGTGTCGATTGTTGAGTTAATAGTAATTTTAATTAGGTTGCAGCTTACTAGTCTACTTAAATGGTTAGATTTTTGTATGATAATTGAGTTTTATAGAGTTGCAGCTTTCTAGTTCATTAAAATTCAATCGATTGGTGTTTTTAATGCGACTGAATTTGTTGATTTAATACATGCTTACATGGTTGAGTCGATATAATTTGTTTAGGATTAAACTTGCGTGGGCTAACGAGGTTTAAGAAGTAAGAATGATAAAATTGGTAATTTGCGTGCTTACACGGGATTAATTAGTTAACCGATCTGTCTAATACTAATTAAATGAATCGATGATTTACCCGACCTTAGAAATCTACATGTCTCTACTATCCTATTAATAGTTATTTATTTATTTAATGTTTTATATTTAGTTCTTACGTTGTTGATTATTACCAACAAAAAACCCCATCTTATATATATTTATAGTATTATAGAATAAACTATCTAAGATGATAACATCGGTCTATGTGAGTTTGATCTCTACTTACCCTAACTACCATTAGAGTTAGTAGTGAATATAAACTTAATTTTGATCGCGAAAACGACACACATCAACATCCTCCTCAATATCTATATTGCGCTCCATCGTCCAGTTGTTCCTTATTCGAAACTACCACAACTAACCCCTAAAAATCTCCCCCGCAATCAAAATCCCCTCTCTCGCTCATATTAACACCCGATCATTTGTGTTTATAGGATTGGTAGAGGAGATTTAGATGGTGGGGGGAGGTTTTTTAAGGATTTGTTGTCGTGATTATGGTGGTAAAGAGAGGAGTTTCAAATGGGAAAGGGAAAGGCTCAACAATAATGGCTGGTGGTGACGGTGCGGCGTTGGTGATAGGATGGTAGGGGCACAGACTGGAAGGTGGAGGGAAGTCAGTAGCCGGCGATATGAAGGCGATAATGGTGGTCAGAGACTAACATGCGGGGTCAATAATGATAAGTGCTGGTGCTGAGTATGGTAAGGGTTAATGGAATCTCATTCTCTTGGGGGTGAGGGGTAAGGATATATAGGGATATGGGTGTAAAGAGGGAAAGAAATTCCCTTTGTTTGTCTCAAACAAACACAAACAAAGGTAATTAGTAACTTTGATTCTCTTTTTCCTTTTTTTTTAGATCCTTAACCTAATAGTCCATAGCTACTAAGCAAGCAGCAAGGCTTTCGCTCATTTGGTTTTCTCGCGACTGAGATAATGTTTGTAAAAAGTACTTTATATAAGCGTAGGACATTAATTATTGACATAGTGTTTTATAGTTTGATGTAAATGGTATAAATATTAATAATATTGGTATATATTATATAAAACGTTTTAACACAAATGATCATAGGTTATCATAAAATGACTACACAAGTTATGAAAAGATGTACCAAAGTAAAAAGGTCACTTACCAACATTAACACTAATTTTCATTGATGAATGACATATCCGTCTTCAATGAATACGGCTTGGATTGCCTCTTACAAAAAGGCAAGTGGAAAACCAAGTGGATTACCACTTGCCCTCTTACTTGCCTCTTTGTGAGAAGCAACCCGACCCGTCTTCATTGAAATACATATGTCCATCTTCAATTAGACTTGCTGAACATTTAAATCGTATTGTTGTAATTATTAAATATTTATTGATGTTAATATGATAAGTCAGCTCCAACTATTAAACAATAATTAATAGGTGTAGGTGTAACTAGAGTTGACAAGTCCAATCCGGCCCGAACCCGGGCAATTATGATCTGATAGAACACGAGAATAGTGCAACCTGAAACCGACATGTAACCGGACACGACCCGGTGATCATTGAACCAAACCGACCCGACCCGACCCGACATTAACCCGACCCGAATTTAAATTCATGACCCAACATTTATTAATTTATTATGCTAACTATTGATGATAATGAAAGTGATTTATTGCTTAAATTGATAAGTTTGACTTAATAATGAAGTAACTAAACCAAATAATGGTTAAAAACTAAATTTGATTGTAAAATATTGAAGTATTGCGATAAAGTAACCATACCCGATAACGACCCAACTCAAACCCCGACCCGACCCGATATATTATTTGAGCAAGAATGACCCGGCCCGCTAACGATCCGACCCGCTAACGATCCGACCCGAACCCGAATCGACCTAAAAGCAGGGAAAGCTAACTTCATATGATCTGAACCCGATATGACCTATCCCGGCTTAACCCGATCTGTCTGACCTGATGGCCACTTCCAGATGTAACACCTAATTCCATAGGTTATTCTAAAAACTTTGTGATGCTGACATGTATGCCTAAGTTGTTGTTTTTTTGGGTGAAATATATGCCTAAATTGTTGAGAACAATTGTCGTGCCTTTCTTAGAGCATGTAGATTAAGAGCTTTTTTCAAATGCTTTTTAAGGTCCTCTTCAAATCATTCACACAATTAGAGAGCACAAATTGATCTTTTTTCCCTATAATAAGAGTTCTCCAAAGAGAGAGAAGTTGTTCACTTGTTCTCCATGAAAAGAAATGCAAATGAGCTTTCTTGGTGTTCTTAGAAAAATCAAATGAAAGCACTTAAAGAGCTAGCTCTCCATTTAATCTGTCAGTAAAAACAAAATGATTTTGCAATTTATTACTTCCTCCGCCCCAGTTATTTACTCTCTCACATCCACTCCAATAGTAACATTGGACTTTTGGGACTATTCATAGATGTGGAGAATTTTTGGTATTATTCGTAATATATAAGAGAAAATATAGTCATGTGGGATCTTGTTTGATTCATCGTCATGAATGTTACAAGAATATCAAATTATTATAAATTTTAATAATGTATAAACTAAAGATATTAACGTTGCAACGCGGCTCAACAAGTGTGAAAAGTCCAATGTTACCATTGGAGTGGATGTGAGGGAATATTTAGATTTGCTTTTGGTCAAATGCTAAGGAGTAGGTATGAGACCATTTGTGGGTAGTAGGGTTGACCTTGAGGCCGGCCGGACTCACCCCATCGAGCCCTTAACGGGCCCGTGAATAGGGCGGGCTGGTAGGTGATGTGACACAAGCCCGACTCATGATTGGGTCTTAGGCGATTTTTGGGCGGGCCGGGCTGGCATGCCTAAAGAGGGTCGGGTTGGAAATATTCCGCATGGACCATGCCTGTGTATAAATCAGGCATGTGTGGGTCGAGGGACGGGCTTTGTGAGCCGAGCCAAGAGTGATCAGTGAGCCGGCTCGGCCTATTAATTTGGCGAAGTGTAGGTAATAGTATTACTCCCTCCGTCCCAATCATTTGTTGGCATTTGATTAAAATACTCCTCACAAAGAAATAAAAGGCCAACAAATGAATGGGACGGAGGGAGTATTAGATTACAAGTGGACAGTAGCCTAAAAATGAAAAAGGTAAACAAATGATAGGGAAAGAAAATGCAACTTTGAAACAAGACCCATTTTGTTTATTTGTTTGATTTTGACACCCATTTTAGCAACAAAAAAAAGTACCAAAATAGGGGTTCTCTATTTTTTTTTGTTAACGTGCCTGCTCCTAAGTATAGCTTTTGTAAATAAGGGATATGATGCTAAACATTTCTCGCAGTTTTGGTGGGTGATATAATTAGATGAAAATTTAAGCGGCATAGGTGTAAAATAAGAAATTTTTTACCTTGCTTCCGTCCTACGAAGATTTGTTGCCCATAAGGATGCACTTCCATCTTCTTCACTGCACCATGTTTGATAAATCCATCAATATTGGCAATATCGTTCACGATTAAAAACTAAACGTGATTATATTTCATGTATATCACCTTTCAATTAGATCTGAAAATGGGACCTCTCCTTTCTGGCGCAACTCCAAATACGCTTTCGAACTGAACTCTCTCCATCCAGAATTCACTTCATACTGATCTGCAAGGTCCAACATAAACTGTTTGTACAAGAATACATCCTCACCCAACCTTCTCACGTCCTCCTCATTCCGAACATTCAGTACTTCTAGCTCCTGAGCAAGCATTTCGAAGTGTATCGCAATCTTCTTAACCCATTGTTCTCGTCGACAGCTGTACTTAACACATTGCAAACCTACATTAATTCCATACTTGACAAAATCCTGAATATCTTTAGCAATGTAGGCCTTGACTAATTCGCTCTTTTGATTTCCTCGACTAGTCTCGATCCATTTAGAGTAATTTTTCCGTAAGTTCACGAATTTGTCATAAGCAACCTTGATTTCATATCGAAGCTCCTTAACAAGGTCGGTCCACTTCTTTGGCAAGCAGGTCCCAAGACGTTCCAACGTCACTTCGATGGCCTGCTTTAAACAATCATGTGTGTCTTTGGCAATGTGGGCCCGGGGGGGTTTGCTCCATTTTTGGCTGAGGGCGTTTAAATCATTGCATTTATCCAATAGGCTCACGATTATATCCTTGGTTTTCTTCCTCGATTCGATGACATGGGAATCGGTTGTATTTGTCACTAATAACTTTGTTTCGACGAGTTCTAGTAGTTTGGAATCCTCAATTAGCATCATGATACCGCTCTTTTCCATCTTAATTTGGTATGCCATTATTATCTGCTTTGTCTACTGAAAAACAATTATCCAACGAGCTGGGAAAGAAAGGTACTTATACATAAGAAAGTTATGATGCCACTCGGAAATCCTAAAAATACTATTATCCTTAGATTTAGCTTGAATTATTTGTAAAGATTGATATAGCTTTAAATTTTGAGTTATTAGACACCTTCTGGAGCTTGACCAGTGAGGAGAGTGCATAAGGTACGTTATCCTGTGCAACAAAACCAAAGATGCATGTGAATGAGATGGTTACATTATTAACAAGTCAAAATAGGGAAAAAGAGATGATATTTGTGTGCATTGACGGAACGTAAAGAACACTAGAGAGGGAGAAAGAGCGAGAAGATGAGGGGAGAAGAGTTGAACCCAAGTGGGTGATGGGAAGACCATGTTAGATTTAATCCGAATAGAGACTATAAACTTCATACTAAATTACTCGGTAAATACTAGATGCGGAAGCGTACCTTATTATATGACAAAAGGTTGGGATGAACCGTCTGAAGGGACGGTCTTCGGGATTAGGTCTTCTAGTAGACACACATACCGCAGGGATCTCTCTACTGATGGGAGGCGAGGAGATTAGGTTATTGTGTGCTACCAGGGACCATAACCCAGGTGACTTTATATAGTCTCCTTAGTCTATTGCGCCCATCATGCATTAGAAACCTAATGGGTATCTACACTAGTAGAAAGTCTGGCCCATACTTTTTAAGACGTATAATAATAAGCCCATATCTTATACACCGTAGTTGATCACTTTATATTGGGCGTAACTTAATAGATAGCGTACAAATACAATTATAACTGTATTAATAATTTGTCCACATATATTATTGTATTAGGCCCATATTTCTTACAATCTCCCACTTGGGCCAAATACATTCATATATTGTGACACCTGATAATTGTATTTAGAATAACCTTATGAGCTCAAAAATGCTATCGAACAACCAACCGTCTTAAGCAATTCGGTCCATCAATTATACCAACATAGGATCAAAGCGGCCTTTGCTACAGTTTATCGTAGCAGGACCCTCAATGGTCACATATGTCAATATAACCAACGACATGAATCGAGCATGGGAGTGTAGCATGGAAATAGCATCCGAATGTGATCCTTATATTCATATTTCTAACTGGTCCACCTTAGTGAGATCAACCATAATAATACAGAGTGAAACTGGAAACCGAAAACCTTATTTCTGCAGAACTTTAATAACCGTAATCTTTAATGTGTCTAACATAACAAACTCCCATTTAAACTGAATTTCCTTAAATCCGAAAACACCCATTTGAGCAATGAGATTTAGAAAGACCGTGGGTGGTAATTCCTTAATAAGCGGATCCGCAAAATGGAGTTTGTATAAACATGTATAATTGACACATTTTCACTCTGAATTGTTTCTTAAACAATACATTACTTGTACTGTCATTAGAAACTATACTATCACATTTGTCACAAATTACTTAAGTGGTCTTTCAATACCGTACTGAATTTGCAGCCTAGTGACAAATGTTCATAACTAACTAGGAGTCGAAATACTGAATGATTTCAACCTGAATCGATCTCCTATAAGTAATGTTTTGTTCCAAATGTAATGACAAACAATACGTTTGGCTGCCCTTAGTGGATCCAAGATCCTAATCTATATTGCCTTAATATCTGTCAAACTCTAGAATGTATCAAACACATACAAACTTAGCAAATAACACATTACTTAAACACGTGAAATAAAACCTGAAACACGTGAATTTAAGCATTACTGTATATGATGAATATTTTCTTTAGGGCATGTGAGACTAAATTGGTCTCCTTTACGGAAAGGGTCTTAACAACAAATAGTTTACTATCTCCCACTGAATCTTGAGTATCTACAATCGTCAACCACATTCATCAAATATCAAATAAGATGACAGCGTGGCAGATTTGTATTCTTTATGACAGAAAATCTGACTTGAGTTTTATTGGATGAATTACCTTAATTTGCAAAACATCTACTTTGAATATATTGAATCAAAGTTTTTTTTGTTACTGCACTGAATAGTTTCATCAATGTCACCATTGAGAAACAAATCCTTAACATTCATCCAATGTAACTGAAAAACCGAATATGCCAAAATATCCTTATAATCATTGCTGACAAAATGAAATATATTGTTACATTACCTTTTGAACCCTTCTTGGTAACAAGTAAATACTTGAAACCAATATATTTCACAAATTTAGGTAATGGAGCAATGTCACAAATATCATTGTCCACCAAATGACTCATTTCCTTATCACCTTATGGCATTAGTCCACTTATGTGAGTTTAGTACCTTCAATGGATTGGGCAAAAGACGATTAGATCACCGTCTCTAGCATTCCATTATCTAACTCTTATTGCAACTTGTTAATCCGTCATTACAGTATTCTCCATTTTAACCATATAGGAAAACAATGTAATTAATATAGTTGCATTTATCCTCATTAAGTGGATCTTCTACAGAATTGATTCTTGAGATATTTGAGTTTGTTCTACCGAATTGATCTTACGATCCTGTATAGAGAGACTTAAGACAATATCAATTACCTTTTCTCCCACTCAAACTCAATATCCTCAATGAACCCCTAATTTCCGTCTTAAATAACTTGATTATGGGATCATTATCTTATTACTCTTACAACTTAAGTATTATCCAACAAAATAGTCATTGATTGTCCTTAAGTCCAACTATTAACCTTATGGCATTTAAACCTCAACCTTAAATAGTTGGACATACCAAAAGTGTAAATCATTTACACTATGAATAAATAGTCAATGCTATTGTTAGAACTTTATCCAAAATAGCTGCAATCTGAACTTAATACTAGAGTCAAAGAAAAAGAGTATGAATAATCACACTCCTTATCAAGCCTTAGGATTTTTCTTGCATACATATTATACCATCCATATTATGAATCCTCATGTGGTGTAATATTAAATACAAGACCGAACACCTCTAGAAATTCTTTAAATTAACCTTGACGTTGTTATACTTAATAGTCATTTTGCTAAAGCATTTATTTACACTTATGATCAAACATGACATAATCAATCCTTTAATTAGAAGTATATCTCATACACTGAAAACGTCAAGAACTTAAAACTTCTCACAAATGAGATTTAGATATCCATGCTTAAGTTTTGTCTACACATTAACATAGCGATTTAACCATTAATACTTAGAGTATAAGATGGTTCACCTGCCCGTATATGCTAATGATAAGACACTTGAAATTATTTTGATATCTAATCTCTCTTTTATTTGTCTTTGTCCCCTTAAATATGAAAATCCAAAGTAAAGGGGTCAACAATTTCATTTTGACACAAAACTTTAACTTTTCTTTTAATGTGTCATACCGAAAGGAAATTGTCGCTTCTGAATTATTTATTTATATCCATTGAACTTTAATGCAAGTTTACATAAAAGAGAATCATATCTAAACTATATAAAGCTATCAAAAACGATGGATTCACCTCTATTTAAATTTGGAAAACACAAAATTAATTATTTCTCATTGGACAAATAAGGACCAAATTTATCCATACGAAAAATAATCAAGCTCCACCAAAGGTGGTACAAAAATATTTTCCAAACTTAAATACAGGAACAAGTCATTAATGATAACTAAATTAGTTGACTGTCTCAAACTCAGATGATAACATGCCCCAAATAGATGCATCTTTCATCATCACTTGGCTTGTCTCATCCTAATTATACTTGCAATAATATTTTGATATGAGTGGAAAAACCAGATACACCCACCTAACATGATTGGATATAAAATTAAACTTAAGACAAACCCAAGTGAGAAACTTATCCTTACCGTCACGCGAGGCGTTTAAACCGGTACCAAATTTCCTTAAATGTCATAACTCTAATTAACAAACTTATGACCAAAAGGTCTAACCTTATGTTTGTTGTTATTTCTTTGAGTTTGACTTTTGCAGCTTCTTAATTAACTCAATTAACTTAAACAATGCCCTTCAATATTTCCTTAATGTCACCTTAGATAATCACTAACATGCATTTTGAATGTGCTACTCTACAATGTCACATGAGTCCACATGATACTTGTTTTAATCCTTATGAGTAACAATTAGACATTCTCAAGACAATGTTAAGATTATCACGACTTGAAGTAAATATTTACATTTCCTTATCATTCATTTAATAAATGGTTTCATCCGAATTGAGAATGTAACTGAATATGACAAAATAATCAACATAAATGTCAAACTGAATGAACAAAACAATATCCTTATAATTGAATAAATTCAAACAATTAAAGTGTCTTTTTAAAATTAATAATTAGTCGTTAGACATAAATATTAACTATGCATTGACACTACTCATAAAAATGTAATCAAATATTGACGATAAACTCACGCCAAACACTAACCCTTCCTTTGGGCCGACTTAGTATTCACATGAAGATCCAAATAATCGTCACATATTTATTACCCAACGTGTATATGCAATTCGGCCAAATAATGGCCTTCCTTTGGGCCGACCATCATTCGCATGAACTACACACACTAAGCCAAAAAATTGAATATTCATCTTTAAAACTTTATGGGCATAATCCTTATGAGTGTCATAAATAAAATGTCACTCCCTTAACTTAATTTTCAGATTCAAAGATTGGCATCCCCATCATCACAAGATACCTAGCACAACATCCAACCTCATCTTTGGACAAGAATTAGACTTGTAAGTGGTACTCTTGGCGTAGTGATCAAATATTAACAGTAAAATCATGTCAAATGCCAAGCCTTCCTTTGGGCCGACTTGCACTCACACGAAAAACCGAATAACTGTTACATATTTATTACCACAAGTGTAATTGAATCTCTGCCAAGTAATAGTCTTCCTTTGGGCCGACCACTACCCGCATGAAATCCAATGACACACAATTGTCTTAGTATTTTAAATTATTTAATCTACACAATAGAGGTCACTTTGGCGACTTACTGTTTCAATCAAATAACCCAAAATAGTAGACATCTCATAAAATTGAATAGCCAATATAAATGAACTTGAAAATAAGCCCTTAACTAACAAGTGACTTAAACCTTTAATTTTAAGTAGTATCTGAACTACACATCCATTACTTTAATTTTCACTTGTCATTCCTTCCTTTTGCTTGTATGACAACAAACACATAATATTCAGAATACTCATGTTGTACAAATCCATAATAATTCTCTGGAATACTGAAGATCGTGCCTTATAAACCTTATTAAAGGTGACTTTGCCGAGTTATTTAGTTAATAGAAAAATAGATAACCAAAAACAACAACTCTCTTCGCCCAAATTCAAGTAACTGGCCTCACCTTTGCACATAGGATAATCTTAACTCATCCAAGAATTATTGACATAATGCAGTATTGGTCTACAAGTCAGATCTAATTGATTACTAAACCAAATTTGGTATCATGTACAAAACTCCTTAATCCTTACTAGTTAAGCCGCCATTCATACGAAAACTTACTTACGCGATTAACTATCAAACATGATGCAGATAAAACCAAACACGTTTCAATTAGATTGGAACAGAACCAAAATAAATACTCCAAAATTAGTATGTGTATGGTTTCAGTCAAGTGATGTACCAAAATTCACCTAGAACTTAAACAAGGCTTTTACACATATATTAAGGAACGGTGATGTACCAAATCTTATTACAAACAACATGGATGATGCAAAGTGACGAATTGCATAAATATCAGACATTGCCTTATATGACGAAAAGCACGACAAACCGAAGAGCAATGAACACCAAATAAGAAAACCGTATGTCTTTAATAAATCCCAAATAATTTAATATGAAGGTGGCTCTGATACCACTTGTTAGATTTAATCCGAATAGAGACTATAAACTTCATACTAAATTACTCGGTAAATACTAGATGCGGAAGCGTACCTTATTATATGACAAAAGGTTGGGATGAACCGTCTGAAGGGACGGTCTTCGGGATTAGGTCTTTGTTGAGACCATTTCTAGATTAGATTGGTTGATGATGCCTTAAGACAAATTAATCTTATTGTTAATATAATGTGTGTCTCTTAAGTTTTAATCTTATAGCTATGGAAGCTCAAGTAATTGTTCAAGGTTGCACAAGAAGATCAAGAGATGAAGATTGTCATTGTTAGAGTCATAGTGTTGTATAAGAGATCATTAAACTCGATTCATGCTAAGTACTTCAAAACTGACAGTGACATGTCACTGTGGTTTCTTGCTCTTAAATATTTCGAAAATATTTAACTCTTGAAAATAGTTTTCCAAACTTTTGATCAACATTTTACATTGCTAAATATTCTGGTTTGATCTTTATAAATGAAAGAAAGCTTTGGTTGTCTTGGAGAAGAGGTAGCTTGCACAAAAAGACATTTGCCAAAAATGGGTTGTTTACTTTTCTATATTTGGTCACTACCATTTATGCTCTTTCTTGATGAAAAATCTACCCTTATTTTGTCTAAGTGTGGCTGCCAAATTAAGTTGATTAGTAAGCTTGATTACTTATGCAAGTAATTCATTTGGCTTGCATAAGGGGTCATGGTTTCTTGTGCATTAATTGGTCTTCTTGTTGTCCAAGCTTTAATTGTTTAATATTTTCTAACACTTATGCTTAATTGGAGTGTGTTATTTTTAGTGTGTAGTATACTCTACTTTACACTATAAATACCACACTTATTTCATTTGAACAAGTGTGCAACAACAAAATATTTTCAAGCTTAAAAGACTTTGAGTTTTTATTGAGTAATTATCTTTGCAAAAATCATTTAACATTTCATACTTAATTGTTTTGCAAAATATTTTTCTTAAGTCTTTTACAAAGAGCTAGTTCGTTGCAACAAAGCATGCATTGTGTTCGATGATCTCGTGTTAGTACTTAATCGTTTTCTCCACCGTTCATTTTGTGAACATTTTGAGAAACACAAGTCTTGTAACAAACGAGTAGAACAAGTCTTAAGATAGAGTTATCTTGAGCAACTAGCAACTCGAAAGAGTTGGGGAAGTCTCTTGGCGGAGTAGTCTTGAGCAATAGCAACTCGAAAGAGTTGGGGAAGTCTCTTAGCGGAGTAGCTTTGAGCATAAGTCTTGGTGCGGAGTAGCATTGAGCAAATAGCAACCGGAGTAGGTTGGGGAGTTGTTTTATTATTCGGGGTCTTTGTTTGTATGAGTTTACGTCAAAGATGTTTAATAAGATAACGTTGGATGTAGGTCGCGGAGTAGTGACCGAACCAATTTAAAAAACATCCTTGAGTTTTGTCTATTTCGTTTTTAATATTTCCGCTGCACTCAGATTTCACTGTTGATTCCACTGTGACATTTACTGGCTGAATCGTTGTTGAATACTTCTAACTTTCTAGTTCGAAGTTGTCAACTTCTCCTTTCTTCTAAGTAGTGTCTTAGTGATCATAGAGTTTTTAAAGAAGCTTTAATTAAGCTTAAAATTTTAAATAGACACCTAATTCACCCCCTCCCCCTCTTAGGTGATCTCGCCCTTGACTCTTCATAATTTTTCTGATAGATCATTCCAGAAACCTTTTTGTTGTTAAACAGAGGGGGTAAGTAAATGATGAATTAGGTTCCGCTGTACGCCTGTACCACCTGGCATGTATGTTGTGACTTTGGTGTAGTGTAGTGTAGGTTGCGCCAAAATGCCATGTTGATAGGTTTCTCTTCGGGCTGCCCTGTTGAGCCGTATATACTGCTGTGATTGGCCAATTTTCAGAAAGATTATGGCTGACAAATATAGACCTAATATCATGCATAAGACCATGTATGCGTTGCGCTGGCCCCTGCTATCCTGGTGGCATACGGCCCAAATATTAGTTTTAAGGTAAGACTGCGTACATTCAACTTTCTTACTCAAGCCTTGAGGCTATGAGATAATGTTCTCATAGTCGATCAATACTTGGTCTGAATTTGCGTCCACAAGTGCTAATTATGAATATTATCAAATATCAAGTAGAAAAAATAGTTATTCAGTGACGTCAGATGACAAGGAAAACCGACATACTTAGTCCAAAGGCGAAAAGACGAAAAAATAGCAGGAAAGGAAAATTTACTCAAAATGCAGATGCTGTCAAAAGAATTGAGGTAAATGCCAGTCAAATGACAATAAAAATGGGGTAAAGATAGTATAATTCTCGATGCGATTGAGCACTATAGACTATGGGGAACCTAAGGAGACCACCAGGCATCAGTTGAGGAGGCTGATCAGGGATTTGCTCGGCCTTAGTAAGAACGGTTTGAATACAAGGACCAGAAGTGAATCCAGCTAGAATTAATCCCAACACAGCACGACGGCTACTCTCTGTAGTCTGCGCTGAAACTTGCTGGCTTCTAACCATCAAGCCCGTCCTAGGGAAGTGTACCCGGGTGGTGTTTGCTGTGGCAAAGCGGATTGTGCCACTTAGCTGAAGGCTCCCTTCTAAGACAGCTTGAGACGAGCCATATAAACATGACATCAACACCATTGCTTTAGCCATTGTTGCCTTTACAGTGGTTTCTAGTGGTCTAGGTTCCTACGAATTCTAACACCTTATCTAGTGTACGAATGTACGATATGAGATTAATTCATAAGTGGCTGTTATCTCTTTGGGAGAATGTTGTTGTGTTTTTTTTTTTTTTTTTTTTTTTAATGCACTAATTCCCACTACCATCTTATGAGTTATGACTATACAAGTTGCTAAAGATTGTAGTATGCAATCTTATTAATTAGATACTTGATCATCCTCAATAAAAATATGCTCCCTCCGTTCCGTTCATTTGTTGACCTTTATTTTTGGCACAAATACAGAGGAAAGAGCAGAAGACCACTTATAATTCAACTTAGTAGATGACAAGTGAGAAATAATCCTACTAGAAGATCAAATTACTCATAAAAAACCTTTATAATATAGAAAGAAAAACAAATAAATGAGACACCCTAAAATAAAATGATAAACAATGACCGGGACTTAATATATATTTTCTAGGATCGGGACAATTTGTTGACCCTTAATATAAATTTTCTAGGATCGGGACTTGTACATCTTGAGTTCTTGACCCATGTTAGGGGGAAAAACGAGATGGTCGTTATAGTAAAATTTCGAAACAATAATTTATCATTACTATCATTTTACCCTGAAATCAAATATAGTAAATACAATCAATAGTTTTTTTCTAACAAAACAACCTATGTACTTTGACAATAGATAGTTATATCAAAAAAGAATTTTTAAACCAAAAGACATTTATAAATATTTTGGTAGATAAATATTTAGAAGGTTATAGATATACTAAACCTCATGTTGGCCGCTAATTAGTTCGTTTAATGAGCGACCAACTTATTATTAGTCGCTAATTAGCATTTAATGTCTGCAAGCCTGCCACCAATGTGAAGGTGGTTGCTAATTAGCGACCAAATTAAAAACGGTTGCTAATTAGCAACTAATAAGTGATCAGTTGCGAAAGTTGATGTCTAAACCGCCTTTTTCGTGTAGTGATATAATATGAACAATTGATTTTTTTAATAGGAAAGAATTAGGTTGATAGAACTTACCTATTTCCTTTTTTCGAAGGATGGAGGAGAGTGAAAGTCAATGACTATCAAGGCACCTCAAAAATGAATAACACAAATGTTCCAAACTGTCATATATATAGTTAATAAAAGAAGAACTTTCTCAAATTACCTTCCACGTCCCAGTAGTTATAACACAACTTATCTCCTTCCATAGTTAAGAGGTTAAAACCCTAAATTTAGTTGTGGTTATACTTACTATAAGATTAAGAGTCTCCGTTAAAAGAACATCAATTAATATAACACGTTTGAGTACCTAATAACAATATGTTAACATTATAATCTGTAATAAATTAAAGTAGCCTAGAGCTTTAATTCTACCGCAAATTTTTGGGAGACGCGGTTCACTAAGTTAATGAGAGACCACCCTTCTAAATTACATATTGTTTGTTTTTTCATGATCCATTTGTTGTTGATCATACCCAAAAGCAACTCTTTAACTCATACCTTTTTTAAGAACTCTGCTCATTTTATTTTCAATTGTGATTTAGTTCGTACATGTTTTATTACCTATTCTATTATTGTTTCTTTAATTTGAATTGTAAAATAATATAGTCTCACAATAAATCTATTCTGATACTACTGTCTCTCAACAACCTTATTCGCTGTTAAATACTGATAGAACTTCAAAGGGTAATCCATGTCTCACTAGTAGTGGACGAATTTTCCATGACGGAACGTGTAATTCTATGTGAGCTTATTACTTCTCGTGTGAAAGTTGTAGTTCGATGCGAGAGGAACCATTCATCCTAGCCGCCAGTTTAGAGCAACCTAGGCATGTTTAGAGGAAAGAGGCAGGTTAACGTTCGATATTTACCGACGGACAAAATTTTAGGTGGTAAAATATATTACTAACTGAAAAACAACCGGTACAAAAAAGATGGTCGATAGATACCGACTAATTGAAACACCGTTGGTAACTTGTTATTTCAGTCGGTAAATACCGACTAATTAGCCAAACTTGTCAACCGTTCTTCATTTATTCTGACCAAAATTTGTTTATATCCCACAATTGATCCAACCCCTCGCTATACTCAATGAAAACACAACATGCACAGATCCTAGAAATTCAACCATCTTTTATCCACACACGGCGCCACCGCCACCCGTCGCCACTGGAATTTTACGTCGCCGTCACCTCTCTACCGGCGCCATCATTTGTCACCTCTTCTACATTGCAATGCATATATATATATATATATATATATATATATATATATATAGAGCAAAGATCAATTGAGTCCACCCTCTTCCTTAGAGTCCTTGAGTCCTATTTTGTACCATTGGATGAAGGAGGATGGGTGGTTGAGATGTGTGCTCCAAAAGGTAATTAATGGCTTAATTTCCCCATCTCTGTCGGGCGGCGACGCGCAGCGGGGACGAATGGAACGGACGAAGCCCCACCCGAAGGAAAGAGAGAACAGGGGGACACCCAACGACGGCGAGCGCAGCAAACGAAGAGAGGGCGCGGCCATCTCTAAAAAACCCAAATAAATCAAAATCCAAATAAATCCCTCCTTCTAATTTCCTTTCACTCACCAACCTCCACCCACCCAACACCACCACCACAAACACCATACCCGACACACAAACACCCACCACCAACACCCACCACCGCCAAAAGTGTCGGCCCACTGCAACCACCACCGACACCACCCCCACGACGCCACCCTCCTACCTCACGCCACCCTCCTACCTCACCACTAAACCGACACCACCACCCACAAAAAAACCAACCACCAAAACAGAAACACTCTCCACCACTCGCCCCCTCCTACTCCGACACCACCCTCCTCCCCTCCTACTCCGACACCACCCTCCTCCCTCAACAGCCACAAACTCCACCACGTCTCCTCCACGGCTCCTCCACAACCAATCTCTTTTTTTTTTCTTTTTTTTCAGATTCGACCTCCTCCACGGCTCCACCCACCGTCCTCCTCCTCCACTCGTCCCCTCCTACTCCGCGCCTCCTGTTGACCACCACCGCCGCCTCCTTCCGTCTTCTCCTTCAGATCTGACCATAAGCCACCACCAATATCATATTTATTTCGTTTTTATTTCCGGATCTGGTGGTGGTGGTTTGTGGTGTTGTTTCTGTTTCGGTGGGGTGGTGATGGGTGGTAGGGAGGTCGGGAATAAGGCGTGTGTGGGGTTTCTTTGTGTGGGTGGTGGGTGGTTGTCATTTATGTGTGGTTGTCTTTCTTTTTCTCTTTTATTTTTGTAAACGGTTTGAATTGCTTACCTTTTTTATTTTTCTTTCTTTTTTTCTTTCAGATATTGTTGTGTTTTATCTATTTTCTATCTTTCTTTCAGATCTGGTGTCAAATGTGGACGTCTTTTAAAGTAACACATATTATCTATTAAAGTAACACATATTATCTATTAAAGTAACACAAATTCTTTATTAAAGTCACATATATCGTTTATTAAAGTAACACTAGTTATTAATTCTAGATCTGAAAAAAAGGTGTCAAGTAATAATGACTTCTATTAAAGTAACATAAATTCTCTATTAAAGTTACACATTTTATTTATTAAAGTCACATATATCGTCTATTAAAGTTACACATTTTATTTATTAAAGTCACATATATTGTCTATTAAAAGTTACACATTTTATTTATTAAAGTTACTCATTTTATTTATTAAAGTTACACATTTTATTTATTAAAGTCACATATATCATCTATTAAAGTAACACACAGTATTTATTAAAGTAACACTATTTAAGTAACATAAAATGACCTTAAAAGTTACACTTATTGATGTCAGATCTGTTTTTTTTTAGTCTTTACTCTTTTTTCTTTTTTTTTTTCTAGATCTACCTTTTTTGTGAGTGTGGGCTGGTTTGTGGTGGTTGGTTTACAGTTACACTCATAGAGGACTACAGTTACACTCATAGAGGACTACAGTTACACTCATAGAGGACTACAGTTACACTCATAAAGTATTGCAGTTACATTCTTAGAGGACTACAGTTACACTCATAAAGGACTAACTTTGTAGTAAATTACATAAATTCAACATGTAATAAAATTCAAAAAATTCCACGAAAAATGACCTAAAATAACTAAAGTTACACTTGTAAAATATTAGAGTTACACTCGTAAATCATCAAAGTTACACTTGTAAAATGTTAAAATTATATAAATTCAAATTTTTATTTACAAAACCGTCTCAACAAAATTAAAGTTACACTCGAAAATCAGCAAAGTTACACTCGTAAAATGTTAAAATTATATATATTCAAATTATTATAGAGAAAACCGTCTTCAAAATTTAAAGTTACGCTCGAAAATATTAAAGTTACACTCGAAAAGCATCAAAGTTACACTCGTAAGGTGTTAAAATTGTTTAAATTCAAAATTTTACATACAAACCGCCTTAAAAAGTTAAAGTAACACTCTAAAACATTAGAGTTACACTCGCAAGCATCAAAGTTACACTCGAAAATCATCCAAGTTACACTCGTAAAATGTCAAAATTATATAAATTCAAATTTTTACACAAAACCGTCTAAAAAATATTAAAGTTACACTCGAAAATCAGCAAAGTTATACTCGTAGAATGATAAAAGTATATATATTCAAATTATTATACCAAAACCGTCTTTAAAATTTAAAGTTACGCTCGAAAATATTAGAGTTACACTCGAAAAGTATTAAAGTTACACTCGTAAGGTGTTAAAATTGTTTAAATTCAAATTTTTGTATACAAACCGCCTTAAAAACTTAAAGTTACACTCTAAAACATTAGAGTTACACTTGCAAGCATCAAAGTTACACTCATAAATCTCAGCAGCTAAAAAGTGCTCAAAAGTGCTTAAAAGTGTTTAAAAAGTGATTAATGAAAAGCTAGAGAGAGAAAGTTAATTAATTAGTGCATAGGTAATTAATTAGTAATAAGTGTATTTTTTAATCTCCCAAATCTCAGCCATCCATCTCCCTCATCCAATGGCTAGGATGAGGACTCAAGGACTCTAAGAAAATGGTGGACTCAATTGAACTAAGCTCTATATATATATATATATATATATATATATATATATATATATATATATATATATATATATATAGAGGTAAGATTATAAACGCATTGGGAGAGAGAACAAAAAAGTACTGCACGATAGGAATAAAATTACCAG
Organism: Heliosperma pusillum; assembly: GCA_022085475.1. Lineage (NCBI taxonomy): Eukaryota > Viridiplantae > Streptophyta > Magnoliopsida > Caryophyllales > Caryophyllaceae > Heliosperma > Heliosperma pusillum. Next base: position 4,024 of record JAIUZE010003439.1, on the reverse strand, counting down.
CAGATTCAACACAGTTACCGGCCCATATTCACCAATCAATGGACGATTTTTCGTAGGTAATTACCGACCACAAGCTATTTTACCGCCCAAACAAATCAGTAGCTAATTTTACCGACTACAAAATCCTTCCGTAAATTTATTTTACCGACCAAAGTAACCGACTGAAATCTTTGGTCGATATTTATGTAAAAGCGATCGTAAGTCAATTTACCGACGGATATTTTGCATTATCTACTATTTTTTCAGTCGCTATGCACCGACATTATTGTAGTGACAGCTTCATCTCGACAAGCTTATTGCTTCTTATCCGATGGATAATAAGCCATTTATTAGCTTGATTCGGAGGATTAACTTGTTAGCAATAATTTTCAGTTGCTCATTAAGCAATGCATAAGATCGATCTTATTAGTGCAGCTGGTTGGTGGCCATGATTGCGCAATGCCTGGAGGAAGGCTAATCGAGCTAGTGATTGCTCATTAATTGTGTGTTGATTCCTCTACTACAATTATCAATATAGAATTATCCACCTTTAGATCTCTGTACTACTTTAAGAGAAGGCGTGCTTAAAGTAGCTAGTCCCTGTGTAATTATATACTCCCTCCGATCCACACCAATGGTAACATGGTGAAAAATGAAGTATTTAAGAAAATGTGAAAAAAAGAGTGGTAAAAAGGGAAATAGTAGGTGGACCATGTAATTGTGGGTTTAATTGTGGGGCTGATAGGTGAGCCATGTAATGACATTTTGTGTAAATATCAAATGAGAATAAGTATAATATAGTAATGTTGTGGGGCAAATAAGGTATGTTACCATTGGTGTGCATCGTCCGTTTATGATAAGTGTTACCATTGGTCTGGATCGCAGGGAGTATCAATATAAAATTATCCACCTTTAGATCTTTGTACAACTTTAAAATTTATATCCACTAGCGAAAACGAGCGTCCTTAGTCCCTACTAACCCCCTCACTCCCTCAGTCCACCACTTATCTGAACGGTGGTAGTGTATCTATGTCAATCGTACACGGATAGAATTATTGTTGAAGTAGGCTCCGATAAATATCTGTAAACTTGACAACATAATGATAAGTGTACCCTACTCATAATAAAGTATCAAGTATCTAGTTTAGGTCTTCTTCCCTGTTCCAACAGAGAACAACCTTGGTCGGCCTACTTGCACCTTTTGCACTTTTGCATTCCAACGCTACTTTTTTTCGTATTAATGAAAGAGTTGGACAACACGTAGACACGTAGTATATATATATTATTACAACTCGTATCGCTAAGACGGATACTATCTGTTACAAGCTGAAAACAAATAGTGTTCTTTTTAAAATATGCAAGTAGGAGGGCATGTGAAGCAATTTATTTGCCTTCCCAAATTACATATTGTACGAGAGTCACTATTCGTTTTCAGCTTGTAACAGATAATATAATGAGAATTTGTGATGCTAGTAATATATATCTAACCATCTTAAAATTTCGGTAACAATTTTCCATTTCTTGAAGTTTTTACTTGGTACATGTTGTGCGCGGAAGCGTGTTGAGACGATGCAAAAATCAATAACAAAATAAAGAACACAAAAATTTACGTGGTTTACTATCAATATGATATCTACGTCCACAGGGTCAGGGAAATATTTCACTGTGTAGGGAGAGAATTACAGATTACAAAATATGAACTCTCAAACTTGCCTCTTCAAATTTTGTACCTTTCTCTCTTACCTTAAAGGCTAATATCTAGTGTCTTTATATATGTTTTCCACACTAGAATAAAAGACATGTTAAGATTAGGAAATAAGACAAATAGAAAACTTCCTATTATTTTAGGAAATAAGACAAATAGGTTTCTGATATAATTTCGTAAACTGATCTTTTTTTAAAACAAAACAAACTTCATCTTTAATCAAACTCCCACATATCCTAAAGTGACTCAAAGAGTCACATATTTAACAATCTCCACCTGACTCGAACATTTGCAATTCAGAACGACTTTCAAATCAGCTGAGCCCCACCCCCGATACCAGTCTCATTCCGAGAGACACCGTGCTAGCAACACGTTAGCCAATATGAGCTTAACACTATAGCCAAAACCTGACCCTCGCCGGAGTCTAATGCCTATGTCGATGCATGGACGCCCTGTCGGGGCTCATCTCCCGTACTCGCGCCAGAGCACTCACACACTACAAGAAATCTTGTTTCAGGCGACTGTATTAAGGCGACTGATACTAATAGTCGCCAATTTGGCGACTGAAAATATATTCGGGCGACCGAAAATAGTCGCCAAATTGGCGAGACACAATACCCAAATTTTTTTTAAAAAAAGACGGGCGACTGAAATCAATCGCCAAATTGGCGACTGATTTCAGTCGTCAATTTGGCTATTATTCCAGAAAACGCAATACTCATCCGCACTCTACACTTTACCCAATTTTCTTCAAAAACCCGAAAACATCCAATTCCTCTACAAAATCGCCACCACCACTACTCCACTCCCTCAACCAACACTCCGACCACCACTCCGACACTAGCTCCACCAGATCTTTGTGCTCTCCTTCTTCTTGTGTTGCTTTGTTTGTTCTAATTGGTGAAGGTATATTTGTTCTAATTTCAATCCTTCAATTAATTTAGTTTGTTTGTTTAATTTGTGATTCCTACTTGTATTTAGTTGATTTTATATGTTTATATAAACATTTGTGATGATTATTGGTTTAGATGTTAAATATTTGTTGTAATTTGAATCCTTAGATTAATTGGGGGTTTTTGATTAGTGGTAGTGTTGTTGATATTATTAGTGTTGTTAGTATAAATTTTGTTGGTATTGTTAATTTTGATTTGGGTTAGTGTTGTTAGTAATGGGGTTTTGATAATTTTCATGATTTGTGTTAGTGTTGGTAGTATAGGGGTTTTGGTTAGTGTTTTTTTATTAGTTTTAGTATGTTAATAATATTAGTGTTATTAGTATTATTTTGTTAGTATTGATAATTTTGATTTGTGTTAGTGTATTTCGTATTAAGGTTTTGATAAATATGATTGTTTGTGTTAGTGTTGTTAATTTTTGGGGTTTTAATTAGTGTTAGTATTTTTTGTACTTGTTGTGTTGGTTAATGTTTAGATTAAAATGAAGAGATTGGAGCGTACATGGATGTACGAAGAAAGACTTGATAAGAAAAGACGTCCTACCGCTAGATTTATAAAGGGGGTTGCCGAGTTTATTGAATTTGCTAAACAACAAGACGAGTATGATTTAGTAGTAAAGAAACTTAGGTGTCCTTGTATTAAATGCAAAAATATGAAATATCTACATGACATTGAGGTTCAAGAACATCTTTATACAAACGGGTTTGGTCCAAACTACTACAATTGGATTTCTCATGGAGAATCATATTTTTCACTTCCCGAACAATCTCAAATCCCACAAAATGAGAACCCATATAGAGATATGGTAGTTGATGCCTTTGAGTCTAATATTTTCAATAATGATCATATACCAATGAGTGAAGAAGAACCACACCCACAAGCAAAAGCCTTTTTTGATATGTTAAAGGCGGGTGAAAAACCATTATATGAAGGGAGCAAAATGTCATTGTTAGAAGCCGCCTCTAGGATAGTAACTTTGAAATGTGAGTACAATTTGCCATTTACTTGTGTTGATGGCATTGCTTCTTTGATTGAGGATGTTATCCCCGGTAATAATGTCATGACCCGATCATTCTACAATACCAAAAAAGTAGTGAAAGGTCTACAACTTCCGCATTACAAGATTGATGCATGTCCCGATGGATGTATGCTCTTTTGGAAGGATGATCCTTTGCTTGACAAGTGTAGTAAACGTGAAAAGGCTAGATATAAGACAATTGAGGGAAGTATTGTCTTGAAGGGTAAAAAAAGGAAAGAATGAAAAAAAAAGAGGTGAAAAGAGTAAGAAACCAATACCCGAAAATCCCGTAACTTACTTTCCTCTAGCTCCTAGACTTCAAAGAATGTTTGCTACCAAAAACATTGCCGAGCAAATGAGATGGCACAA